>PVKP010024203.1:0-35286 GCA_004027715.1 Plecturocebus donacophilus | reverse complement strand
CTGATTCTGTGAGTTCATCACACTCATCCTCCGTCAAGCCTTGTTCTCTTGCTGATGAGGAGCTGTGATCCCCTGTAGGAGGAGAGGCATTCTGATTTCGGGTGTTCTCAGCCTTTTTGCACTGGTTTCTTCCCATTTTTGTGGATTTATCCACCTGTCATCTTTGTAATTGCTGACTTTCAGATTGGGTCTCTGAGTGTACGTCCGGCTTGTTGGTGATGAAGTTTTTTCTGTTTCTTAGTTTTCCTTTGGCGGACGCCCCTTCCCTACAGAGCTGGGCCTTCCCGGGTTCAGTTGTGCTCGCTCTCAGTCCTCAGCGCTTCCAATTGCTGTTCTCCTGTGGGGATGGGACCAGCCGAGCCCGAAAAAAAGGGCACCCAGTCCCATATACTCCGCACCGAGAAGCGCCACACCAGAGCACTGGCAAAACAGCCATGCCGGCCATAAGAGTCACGCTGGTGACCCATGTGGCTCCTTCGCCGAGAATCTCCCAGTTTGTGGGCAACAAAAATTTGTCTACAATTGCGGCATCCACTCGCTCTCTACGCTTTCACTGGGAGCTACAATCCTGAGCTGCTGCTACATGGCCATCTTGGATCTCTCTCCGCCCAGTGATGAAGTTTTTTTCCATTTCTTGGTTTTCCTTTGGCAGATGCCCGTTCCTCACAAAGCCAGACCTTCCCAGGTTCACTGTGCTTGCTGTGAAACTCTCAGTCCTCAGTGCTTCCAATTGCTGTTTTCCTTGCGGTGATGGGACCAGCCAAGCCCGTCAGTCCCATATGCTCCACACCGAGAAGTGCCATGCTGGGACACCGGCAAAACAGCTGCGCCGGCCAAAAGAGTCACGCTGGCGACCCGTGTGGCTCCTCTGCTGGGAATCTCCGTCTGTGGGCAACAAAAATTCGTCAGAAAGTGTGGCATCCACTCGTTCTCTGTGCTTTCACTGGGAGCTACATTCCTGAGCTGTTGCTAATCGGCCATCTTGGATCTCTCTTCAACCTCTTTCTAATAGTAATATTACTAAGAGATCTTTTGTATTAAGCACGAACAATGCACCACCTTTAAGTCTGCTATTTTATACTTAGTGATTGTCACCATCTAGACCATGATTACCACATCAGGCATCATCAAGCCATGCCAATGTGAAAGGAAAATAAATCTTGGGGCCCCAAAATCACTAACCTAAAGGGAAACGTCATGCTGAGAATCTCTTAGCCTCCCATTCTATTCAAAGTCACCCCTCTGCTCATTGAGATCAATGTATATCTGATTGCCTTATTTGGAGAGCCTAATCAGAAACTCAAAAGAATGCAACTATCTGTCTCTTATCCATCTATGACCTGGAAGCCCCCTCTCCACTTCTAGTTGTGCCACCTTTGCCTCAAATTGTCCCACCTCCCAGGACTGAACCAATGTATATCTAACACATATGGATCGATGTCTTGTGTCTCCCTAAAATGTATAAAACCAAGCTGCACCCCAATCGCCTTAGGCACTTGTCATCAGAGCCCCCTGAGGCTGTGTCACTGGTGTGTGTCCTCAATCTCGAGAGAATAAACTTTCTAAATAAACTAACATCTGTCTCAGTTTTTGGTGGTTCACACACAATAATTTTTGTTTCAGGTTGAGATTGCAAGTTAAATGAAGAAAAGAAAGAAATGCCAGTGTAATACTTGAATGTTTATTGTTGTTCAGGGAAAATCATATTAGACTTCCCAGCTGAAAATAACAAGCATGATCAATGAGGCATAAGGCTGGAGAGCAAAATTCATGCCCCTGAGAGGCTTCAGTGGAAACAGTTTGCAAATTCTGTTTGTAGACAGATGCAGAAAATGGACTTTTATCCCCTTTCTGATGATATCACCAATGCTGTTAGGGTTTCAACAAAATCTCCATGATCTAGAGAATATCTACTAAACTTTTGAAATAAGGAATTGGTAATTCATATACAAGCTTCCACAATCAGTCTTGAAGAAATTGCCCAATATTCCAAATTGTGACTATTTAGCATAGACAAATGCACATGTATACAGCCTTTTCTTCTTCAAAGTCCAGTCACTCTTCAACCCACTTTAGTAGACATCAACCCAACAATAGACAACTACCCACTCCAGTAGATACTTACCAAACAGTAGACATCTAACACACTCCAGTTGATACCGACCCACTCCAGTTGATACCTACCCACTCCAGTAGACACCTGCCCACTCTAGTAGGCATTACCAACTTCAGTAGACATCTACTTACTCCAGCAGACATATGCCCACTCCAGCAGACATATCTACTCCAGTAGACACCTATCCACTCCAGTAGACATCTACCCATTCTAGTAGACATCTACTCACTCCAGTAGACATCTACCAACTTCAGTAAATATCTACCAGCTTCAGTAGACATCTCCCAACTTCAGTAGACATCTACTTACTCCAGTAGACATATGCTCACCCCGGTAGACATCCATCCACTGCAGTAAACACCTATCCACTCCAGCAGACATCTACTCACTCCAATAGACACCTACCAACTTCAGTAGATATCTACTTACTCCAGTAGATAGATGCCCACTCCAGTAGGCATGTATCGACTCCAGTAGACACCAATCGACTCCAGTAGACACCTACTCACTCCAGTAGACATCTACCCACTTCAGTAGAAATCTACTTACTCTAGTAGACTCTATTCACTCCAGTAGACACCCATCAAATCCTGTAGACACCTACCCATTCTAGTAGACATCTACCAACTTCAGTAAACATGTACTTACTCCAGTAGATATATGCTATCTCCAGGAAATATCTACTCACTCCAGTAGATACCTATGTATTCCAGTAGACATCTACCCAATAGTATACATCTAACCTACTTTTGCTAAAGTCACCAATGATGCTCATGTTGGTGACTTCAATAGACATTTTCAGTACTTATCTGACTTCTCACAGCTTCCCACTTGATTCTGTCTTGAAACACTCTTCTCTTGATACATACAACACCAAAAATTATAGGTGTTTTTTATTCCTTTTTGACAGATCTTTTTGAGTCTCTTGTGCACACTCAATTTTCATTTCTTTTCACAGTCCCCCTTTCACTTGTTTTATTCTAGATTCTGAAATTTAGGATTCGTTCTGGTATATCATCTCACATGACATGATGCTATGTGCCCGGTTTATTCTAAATGTACATCTTCACCTCAAACCTCTACACCTTCAAATTCACCTGCCTGTGTTTCCACAGATCCCACAGGTGTCCCTAAATTGTAACTAAACCCTAACACTTCAAATATGAATTGCTCATCTGTTACTTTAACAGTGTTTCCAAGATAAATCATTATTAGTACTTCTGTACCAATAATCATTTCCCCTCAATAGCTTTAAAACATGAATATCACACTTCCCTTCAACACCTTTAAAATATGAATATCTTTAAAATATAACTGGAATCTACACACTTGGCATTATAAAAACTAAAAAGACAAGACCAGCTCCCCAAAAACTAACATCATAGTCATTTAACTGGCTCCCTATTTCATCCTTGCCCCTGCCTAATCTATTCTCTGCCATGCTGTCAGGATGATCTCTAATGTGAAAACACGAAAAGAACAATTTAAAGTTTATACAGCCTAAAACCATTGCACTTAGCATATAATGTTAACTCCTACTAACATCTACAAGGCTTTATATAATCTGAGTCCTGACAACCTGATCAACCTCATCTTATGTTTCTCATTTGTGAAATCAATTTCCCTGTCCCTCTTCCTCTCTCTTTCTCTCTCTCTCCTCTCCTGGTGTGTGTGTGTGTGTTTGTGTGTGTGTGTGTGAATGAGGATTATCAGAACCTACCAAGCAAGAACAACTATCTCTACACAATTTGTCCTTGGAAGTATTGGAGATTATGATTAAACTCTAAGCTTCTTCATTCATTCATCACCATATACCACAATGCATCATTTGCAGGCCAAGTATTTCCAGGCGATGTGGACATATTTGACCCAAAATTATCCTGAGTTCTCCACGTGAGGGCTATGAGGGCTCGTTCATACGGGCCTTCCATCCACATTTATTCCTTGGATGACCCACAGCCTGAATATGATGTTGCTGCCCTTCACCAGTGCAAGCCACGTGGATTTGCGGCATAACTGCTTCTCAGTTACTGCTTTGTTGTTCTGGTGGCATTGGCTTCACCATTATACCAGACGCTGTAGTTGTACACAACACCTCTGTGTGCAGGCTTCAAGACAGACATAAGCAAACGGACTGTTTGATATCTGAGGGAGAAATTTAGAGATGTATGGTAATATTTAGCAGCATATTGGCATTCTTTACCATTGAAGGAAAAGCTGCTGGAAGCAAAATCCTTTTTTTTTCTTCCCCAAAGGGCCTATTCCTGGCATACTCCCATTGCACAGTACAAACCTGTTCTCAGGTTTCCGTCTCTCCTGAAATTCCTTCTTTTAAACTCCTCCCTAGGAATAACCCTCCACTCTTTTAGAACCTCACTAAAACTCAAAGCGGAGATTATTCAAAGGCATGATTCCTTCCCATTCTACCTCTCCACTGGTGTATTTTCCTCCATCCCAGTCATTCACAGGGGAATTTGACTCCTATGGATTTTAGCACTAGCTATTAATTTATCAAATATCATAAAATTATCCCAAGGAATGGGCTCCGTTGTTATAGACAGAGCCCACTTTAGGTAGGAATGGTCCCCTCATGCCAGATCTCCAGGGAGTTCTTCACTGGCATGTGTTACACAGATGCCTGTATCTTTTCTCAAATAATTTTCAAGATTTAACTTTCCAACCTGTTTGATACAACAAATATATATTCTCAGAGGCAATGTAGTTTAAGGCTGTAATGTGGGAAAAGATAAATCACTGAAAGTCACATAATTTGAATGTGTTCCCGGAATAATGTTTACTTTCTCTCCACTTCTGCAGGGTCCTCCTCCAGACTGGCTGGGACTGAGAAAAAGCCTTAGACTGCCAAAACAATGCTCCCTTAGTTACACAAAGAGGAGTTCTGATGTGATCTGTCTAGTGAGTTCTTTCAAATTCTTAGTCAAGGACCCTCAGACTCCTCAGTTTCTATCTATAGGCAATGCAAATTATTTCAGTCAAATAAGGGAACAATTATTTTTGTGCTTATTTAATGTTTGTTTGGCCCCCTTATTGGTATAAAGGTGCATTTTATGTCAGTTTTCTATGCTGCATCTTCTGTGCATAGCAATGCTTGATGCATACTAGACCGTCAATATTTAATGAGTTAATGGAGATCTCTACAAGCCTTTAGACTCCACAGAGTATTAAGAAGTAAGTTTTGATGTCTGTCTGTAATAATTAATTTTCCTATTGAATTTATTCACAGCTGCAGATTAATGCCATAAATGTACCGGGGTAAAAAAACATAAATTTTAAAAAGATGCTGTGTAGATTAATTTGTTCTTATCAGCCATCCATGCCCCGGATGAAGCAAGAGCTGTAAGAGTTTGTGTTAAGATTTCTGTGAAATGCTACCAGCATACAGTTGTACTGGCAATACCAAAAGTGAGGAAGAGAGTTATGCAGAAATAGACATGTTAAATGATCATAATGTCACTGTGCATATGAGACAACACTCACAAATAATAATGAGGTGTTTCATAGTCATTAGAGAGCTGTGAGTGAAAGTATTTAAGTCTCTATACATGGATTAAATGACACTGAAATAATTCTCTTTTTTATTTTTATTTTTGAGACAGAGTCTCACTCTGTCACCCAGGCTGGAGTGAAATGGTGCGATCTCAGCTCACTGCAACCTCCACTTCCTGGGTTTAGGCAATTCTTCTGCCTCAGCCTCACGAGTAGCTGGGATTACAGGCGCACACCACAGTAGAGACAGTGTTTCACCATGTTGTTCGCTGGTCTCAAACTCCTGACCTCGTGATCCACCTGTCTCAACCTCCCAAAGTGCTGGGATTGCAGGCATGAGCCCCCACGCCCAGCCAATAATTCTTAAACTTCTATGTCATAGGTAGCTCTTTGCATAAAGTCTAACTCTTCAAAAATTAAGAACAGAAAGTTAGATTATCTAACTTTGTAAAGAGAGAAATCAATAGGTCATTCAAACAGAATCCAAACTAAAGCGGGTTAAAGATCACCCTATGGGATGGAGTTCTGAAAAACCTGGCAAGATAGCAGATTCTTAAACTCTTTCTATGCCTAATTTTGATAATTATAAACTGTTGCTAAGTGATGACACTGAGGTAGTAATGAGGAGTTTCTTCCTGGTGGGATCAATACCGTTACACTTTGTTCCATGCACGCACAATCCTGAAAATGGAACATTGAAGAGTCTCTAGTTGATACCTTGCAAACCCACTGTTCAAATGAAAATTGTGTGCAATATGAATAGTGGATGAGGAATTATCATTCTTCTATACCAGTGGTACTTTTATTGTATCTCAGGAAGCCTTAAAATTCCATACATGTAAACATTTCATGAAAGTATGGCAAAGATGAGGTTACGAGTACAATTTTACTTCTCTCAGCTTTGTCCAGAGGTGCTCACAAAAGTTCAATTGATCATAAACTTAGTCTAATTTACAATGTTCTGCATATCTGTCTAACATCTTTAATACTGTATACATTAAGTTTAAATAGGCATTCTCGGGCACTCTGCTCCAAAGCTTAAAACAACATATGCATTAATTTTCAGCATCTGGACATCTTGATATCAAAACACTTGTGCAGGCTGTGGACACATATGCCTTTGTTTTCTTTCGTCACTGGTAGTCATATGAAGGCTTCAGGGGAATAAAGATTCTTCTGCATCATACTTTATCATAATTCTATGTTTATTAATCAAATAAAGTGAGAAACAGTGGCATTAGGTACAAGGGCTGCAGAACAAAAATCGTCAGTAACCAGACCTGAGACTCAGGAAGTCACCTGGCACTAAAGAGATGCTCTGCATGAGGTGTTTCCACTGGACTTGTCAGAGGTGTCAAGTGAGTACTAGTACCCAGCTCAATGAGGCCTTGTTGAAATAGGGCCTCACATCCTAGGAAGCAAAAACAAGCGGGGTCTTTAAATCACAATCTCAGCAAACATGACCAATACAGAGCCCCACTTCTAAAATGTTAACGTGCCCAGCCATCGTGAGACCTTGTTCTGATGCAGAGGCTGATGTAATAGGCCTGGAGTGAGCTTGGAGGCCGAGATTTCTGCATTTATCACAACTTCCCGGGTGATGCTGACTATGCCAAGCCAGGGCTCATACTTTGAGTAGCCAGGCTGTGGAGAGCTAGGCAGCTGTGCCAGAAGTCAACTTGTTCTGGTTTGCAGCTCTAAAGGGCAAGTTGGTCTTTTAAAGGAAAGCCTTCACACTGATCATTAAATCTACAAGTGTCTCTGTAAGCTAGGATGGCCCTTTCAAACAGCTTAATTACAATTCAGTGACAACATTCAGGCACCTCCATCATTCTCCTAAAAATCCTGATTTTTATGGTCATTACCACCAGCACCTTTGAATACGAGAGCATTGATATGTAAGAGAGTCCAGATTATCAAATCCAATTTATTTCAGCTTTAAGGGAATGAGCGTCAGGGAATGAGACAGCCATGCATTCAGCAAAGAGTTCTGAGATAATCCTGCAGAAATGCAAGTATATCTTATGTTGATAAATCAGTTGTGGATGCAGTCATTTCATTTGGAGAAACAACCATCTTTTTGGAGAAACTGGTGGTCATCTTTTGTCACTGGTAGTCATATGAAGGCTTCAGAAGAGGCATTTTTCTGTATCATACTATGCCATAGTATGAGAAACAACCGTCTTTTGGCGCTGTTACAAGGAGTATGGAAGATATTGCCCTATTCTGAAGGTTGGACATAAAAAGGTGTGTATATATGATGAATAATGGTAGGAAAAAGTCACCCATAGAAAAGAATGGAATACCAAGTTCTCTCTGTAATGGTGCGATGCTTGATTTCAAGCGAATTGAGCTGACAAAGTCCATGCCCTGAAGAAGTTTATAATCTAAGATCAAAAGGGGTAGAGTCCTGCCTTCACTATCCGAAGGAATAAAGAGTTTAAATTCTTTGCCACAGAGAATATTGATGACACAGCTCACGGGACTTTGCAAGAAAGTAAAGCAAGATTAAATTGCCTTATGAAGAAATCGGTAAGTATAATTGTATTACCCTCTCTGCTTAATCAACAAATCCTTGCTCCCTTTAATCTTCATCACTGATTCTGACCAGCAAAACTGGAATACCTTGGCCACAAATACTCTGTATCGAGAGAGGAAAAACCAGTTGTGCTTTTGTAATATTAGGTGTTCCTATGAAAGATATTTGGAACTTATCACATTCTACTGCTTTGAAGATTACCTTTGGTGAAAATATCAGGCAACACATACAGCTAGTAAACCATTGACTCAAATGGCAGGAAACTTCACAATGCACCCCTGCAGCTCCACTCCAAATGGCAAAGCGTAAGGGGGTTGGAGGTGGCAGCTACGGGTCCCTTCAGCATCAAGACTTCTGGTGCATTCCTTGAAAACAAAAACAGGCAGGGAAGTAGGTAGGCTAAGACAGGCGTGGCATCATAAGTGTGGTTATTCGAACACTCACTAATCAGACCATATTATGGAGAACAAAGTTATTTCTAATCTCCAGTCAGTTTAAACAATATTGGTCATGAAACAAGACAGTACAGAAAAGAACACGTGCTTAGCTTCATATGCAGGTTTTGCCTTATATGTACTTTTTAAAAAAAATTCTCACCGAGAGGAATGTGTGATGATCGTTTCTCTGTATAAACCAGTATTTGTCCCCCCTGGAAACTGGCATCTATAAGAAGCAGGAAATTATTCATTAGAAATGTAAAAGAGAATGGCTTAAGGAAAAGAAATTGAATGGATTGCATCTGGGAAAGAAAGTTTCTCTTATCTCCCCTTGCCCAGCCTGTCCAGGCATTATTACCCAATTCTGTCTCTTAGATTTCTCCCCTGACTCTCATAAAAGACTCCTGGATTAAATTCAAACATTTAATTTGATATGTCTCTGTATATTTATTTCAATATTAAAAGGCTTTGGGCTTAAAATACAAATAATATGTATATAATACCTTATATCCAAGTGTCTAATATCTTTTACGTGTCAAATAAATGTGACGTGGAGTACTATTAGTGTGAAAAACTGTACTTTCCTTCTCCTTAAACTCGGGATGATTACCATAATTATTTTTACTGAACCAGGATGGACATAACACTTCACTGAATACCTGGGGTAACTTGAATTTTTTATCTCCCATTTGAAAAAAATGACATTATAATATGATGATATGGGATATCACGGAGAGACTCTTTTCTTCACTAATTGTACATGACACCTCATCCTGTTGACAATGAAATTCCCAGCCTGGCTGTTAGATTCACTGCCTTGTGTTTTCATCACGTTCTTTCAAAATTTTTGATGCTTGACTATCAATTTATGACATTCCGCATTATCATATTTCCACATGCGTATTTCTTCTCTGTTTAATCACTAATTTCTGATGACTGTGCTCCCGCAATTCCATTGCTTTTACTATGTTTAACTGACTCTTGTACATCTGTCTTGCTTTTGATTCCTTGCTTTTCTTGACCTTGACTTTCCTCACGTGCAGAGGTCTGACTCTGCAAGGTCAGAGTCCTAATTCTCTATACCTGATTTGGGCACCCGCCCCACATTGCCCTTATCTTCTACGTCAGTCTGTCAGTTCACATTTATCCACTGTGCTGACAAAAACAGAAGCTTGAAATAAATGTATCAGCAAGAAAATCACAGGATAAAGAATTTGTCTTTAAAAGTAATAGAATGGCAAAGTAAAGATAATATAGGAATCATAAAAAGTGGAAGCAGGAAAGACACTGCTTAGTTCATTTCCACTCTAAGTCCACTCGACGTGATTTTCAAATCTGAGTCACTATTTTAACTCAGGATGGTGAATAAAGTTTTCCTTTATACACAGAAGACAATGATGATGCTAGAGAGATTTGTCTCAAATTAGTTCAGTCACTGCAATCATATCAAGCCAAAACAATGGATTTTCTGAATGTTAATCTAGCATCAAGCATTCATTAGTGTAATTTGCTGGGCTGCATTTAGATAAAGCTTAGTAGATCTTCATGACTGTCTCCAATGCACAGAGTACGGCAGGGTACAATTATTCTCTCTACCAAGAGAATATGTTACTGTCATGTCAAATTACTAACCTTCTGCAGGGGATGAACTTCTCTAGGAAGCTTGAAAAGCATTTCTGCTTCTATATGGCACTGAATTTTTATCATAAAAAGATAAGGGAAGGTTTTTTTTTTATCTTCTTTCAGAAAAGTCTATTACAGTACTCAATGCTATGATTAGAGAGATGGTGACTTAAATCTCTTGAATATCAAAAGAGGGGAAGACAGCCTTTGGCTGTAATCACTGCTTGGGTGCTTTGGTTAAACAGGAAACTCAGAAGGATTCTTCTCATTTTAGCTCCTGGGTTAGGAAAGAAAATCTTTGATCTTATGTACCTGCCTCAGACTTCTTGGTATATTACGGACATTTTTACCTCACTATGTAAACCAGACGGGAGGTTTTCAGAGATGCAGAAATATAACTCTTTCTTTCTGTGAAATGTTAGAGGAACTTTATATTTCATATGCAAGCAGGAGTTTGGCTAATAATCTAATTCCTGTGTTTCCATCAATGTCATATGCCCTTTTTTCTGACTGCATATTACCCAATATGTTGTATCTCCTGATATCTGATTAAAATGATGTGAACACTTCAATTTAACAATAATAGTTTCAATTGATTTCTTCAATGTTGGTTACATTGTACTCTGTAATTTAAAACAATGAATTCTGGCCCCACCATTTATAAATAAACTGAAAATGTGAAGATCTTTCAAAGCAGTATGGAGGAGGAAAGAATTAAGGTTAATATGGGAGTCCTGCAAATATGTTTTCTCTTCCTTAAGTAGAAAGATCTGCAATAGGTTAATTGTACATGTCACAACCACCCTTTTGGAAAAAATCTATCCTAAAAAAAAAATACTACCTGTATTAGCCTGTTCTCACATGGCTAATAAAGACATACCATGACTGGATGATTTATAAAGGAAAGAAGTTTAATAGACTCACAGGTCAGCATGGCTGGGGAAGCCTCACAACCATGGCAGAAGGTGAAGGGAGAGCAAAGGCACATTTTACACAGTGGCAGACAAGACAGTGTGTTCAGGGGAACTGCCTTCTATAAAACCATCAGCTCTCATGAGACTTATTCACTATCAGAACAGCAGAGGAAAGCCTGCCCCCATGACTCAGTTACCTCCCACCAGGTCTCTCCTATGATATATGTGGATTATGGGAGACACAGTTCAAGATGAGATTTGGGTGGGAACATAGTCAAACTGTATCACTACCCAATATAAGAAACAGTGTATTGAATGCAACAATGCAGCCAATTAATAGATAGGACAATTTTGAAATTAACCTGCTGATTTAAACTTATTTTAAAGTATATATTTAAATCGCTAGTCAAAATGCATGAAAATGACCTGTGATGACATATAAATTGCAAGCATTCAGTGGGCAAGCACCAGTCATCTGTATTGTCAATGTCCCACAACTTACCCCAGCAGCAGAAACCCAATGAAATGTTAGTGTAACTTTGAATGAATGAGTTAATTAGTTAGTAATCACTTATATTTTGATTGAAATAGGCAAACTATTTATCCTGTAACTGGGGAGAAATTTCTTAAGTTATCTAACTTAGACTTCAGTAAGTTATCCAAGTGAAACTGAAGAGAGCTTGAAAAAGCTGTTAAGTTGTTAGTGCGTATGTTCTCAGAATCGCAGCTACAGATGGCTTTACTGCTATTTCAGTTGGTGAGGAGACCACTATCAAAGAAGACATTACAGCCTCAAGGCTCTATTCAGCTTCAGGCTTTGTATATTTGTTTTTACTTGTTATTGTTTTTCCAACAACAAAAAATTAATTCATTTACACCATATGAATGAAAATGTACAGGAAAACAATAGTAAGAAAATAAAAATCACCCACAGCACTACCACTGAGATTCCCTCTCAGCAATTTATTATAATCTGCCAAGTTATTTTTCTATTTATTTCACTTTATTTTTTCAGAAAGAGATCATTCAGTACTCAGTGTTTTAAAATATGCCTTTCATATGGCAAAAAATGCATCTTATAAAATATTACTCTTCAACATAATTTGAACTGACTACATAATAGTCCATGAGTAAGTATGTTGTTTTTATTTT
This sequence comes from Plecturocebus donacophilus, assembly GCA_004027715.1. Taxonomy (NCBI): domain Eukaryota; kingdom Metazoa; phylum Chordata; class Mammalia; order Primates; family Pitheciidae; genus Plecturocebus; species Plecturocebus donacophilus. The sequence goes on along the minus strand of PVKP010024203.1, from coordinate 22,998 downwards.
ATTTTATTTTATTTTATTTTGAGATGGAGTCTTGCTCTGTGCCCAGGCTGGAGTGCAGTGGTGCAATCTCAACTCACTGCAACCTCTTCCTCCCAGGTTCAAGCGATTCTCCTGCCTCAGCCTCCCAAGTAGCTGGTATTACAGGTGCATGCCACCATACCTGGCTAACTTTTTGTATTTTTAGTAGAGATAGGGTTTCACTGTGTTGGCCAGGCTGATCTTGAATGCCTGATCTCGTGATTCACTCACTTCGGCCTTCCAAAGTGTAGGGATTACAGGGTGTTGTTATTTAAAAAAACTTATTTTCATGGACCTAAGCTTACCTCAATTTTCTGACAAACTTATAAGACTAAAAACCTGAAAATATCTTTACTTTTTTAGGCTGCCTTTACATAAATAGAGTAGCTTAATTAATAATTTTAATAAGTATTACCAAATCATTTCCCAGCAAGTTTGGATCAACTAGCATTCTTTTTAGAGGTTCATAACATTGCATTTTTTAACCTTACTGTCATTGATAATGTATATTATCATTCATTCTTATCATTCTCAATTTGACTAATCATTTACATTGCGGTGAACATCAAAAATGTTTTTGTATGTTCATCAGTCTATCTCCTCTACAAGGAAATTACTACTTGTAGTCTTTAGTCGTTATTTCTACTGATACATATTAATTTTCTTATTTGATTTGTGAAGGTGTTTAAATATTAAAGATATTAATATATGCTTGTCTTATACATAAAATTTATTTTTATATTTTAAGATTTTCAACCCCAGTTTCTTATGATAAATCGTGTGCCCAACAAACAGTAAGACATTCTCTTAGCCATTGGACATTATCAGCTTTGAACCATTGAGACTCATGTTATTTATAGTGTTTACAATACAATTTAATAAAACTAAGGACCTATCACAAAATGCAAGATGGCCTTTTTAGGAGCTATGAAAACAGATATTTTGTAGTAAGAAAGACCAATAAATTCCTACATATTCGTTTGTTCATTCTTTCAAAGTATTGAACCACTGGTATGTGCCAGGTGCCACATTAAACAATAGAAGTATTTGCAGTACTTTCCCTGCTATTTTGGAGTTGACAAACTGCCAAATTAGTTTTTACTATATGCTTCTGACTTGCACAAGTATCAACCATCTAGCAAATAAATATAAGTGAAATTTAAAAAATGCATCAAATTCTATCAAGGTTCACCATGAATGCTACTGATGAGATATATATCATATAAATATGTATCAGACTTATTTCCTTACTCTTTCATATGGTTGTACCATAATGTTTTGCTTCTGAGTTTCTGCCAATTATACATCAGGAGCCAAGAAACATTTCACAGAATCACATAATATGGCTTGAGATAAAGACTTTATTGGAGAAAAAGAAAATCCACTATGCCAAAAGATAGCCCTGTTTCTCCCATCATCTCACAGGAGGCAAGCTAGTGTCAAGCTACAGCTCTGGAAGGGCAAGTCCGCATGGTAGTCTACCCTCCTGTGGGACTAGCATAATGAGGGAAACTTTCCAATGGGGGAATGCGCGGGCTGCCTGGCACCCCAAGAAGTCTTGGTGGAAGTGCCAATGCTTTAGAAGAGTTATCTAGGAACCCCAACTGCTCAGCAGCTAGGGAACATAGAGCCTGTGGAAAGGACCATCTACAGTATTGGGGGGAAAATCCTATCACTTCCCTACCACGACAAGAATGAGGAACTCTCAGTCCTAGTTAGTTCATTGCCCATAAAACCCAGAATGAGCTTTTAGGTATTTTTTGGACATTCTTGCTCATGGCACTACACCTATTATGACATATTATTATCGTCAAGGATCTCATTAAAGGTCATTGTGGCAGGTTATATTTTCCATGAAGACGTCAAAGGATCTGCTATTAATGCCTTCCTATACTGTGACTTGAACACCCCTACCATCAAGTGCACCCTGAGTGGGGTTTGTGGCTACTGTGGAAGTGAAACTACATGAGTTTCGAGGCTAGGCAATGGACATTCTTTCCCAGATTCACTTGTGACACTTGTTCTTGGAAGCCGTTCACCATGCGATGAGGAGCAGAGAGGCTATATGAAGCATTTATGCATAGGTGCACACTGAACCTGCCAGATGACACCCAGTACCAACCTTCAGACATGTGAGTGAAATTCAAAGTGACCTCAGCCCAACTGGTGTAAGAGAGACACTGAGCAAGAATCATCTTTTAGAGTCTAGCCACAGTACAAAATCATGAGAGTTAATAATAAAATGATTGTTGCTTTTTAAAGCCACTCTGTTATGGAAGTATTTATTATACACCAATAGACAACCAGAACATATATTTTTCTGGACGTTAACCAAAAGTTAAGTGAAATTATCTTTCATGTAACAATTCTACACCTCTTTTTAGTTCCAATAAATATATTCTATGGTCCTAAGATAAATTCAGAGGTATGATAAATGTTTCTTTCTCAATAGCTATTGATTTTATTGAAACTAGAGGATTCCAAGGGAACTACATGACCAACAACTGTATCATTTGTCAGAATCAATACATATTGATCAAGAGAAAAACCAATTGAAGGAATACACAAACTTCTGTAATTGCTAAATGCATTAAGATATTTCACGTTCTAAGTGAATTTTAAGATTTAACTATAATGGGGCTTTTATATCAGGCCAAGATGGACTCACAGAGACTAGATTTTACCACCTGCCTGAAACAAGCTAAACACACAGACAGACCAACCAAATACATGAAACAATTGCCTTCAAGAGACATCATGCCATTAAAGACAGTGATCACTAATAAATCAGAAATATCTGAGGTGAGCTCAATAACCACCACAGCTTTTGGCCTTCAAAAGTTTTCAGGGACAGAGAAGAGGAAATTAGACAAAATTTTGTGATTCTGTGATATGAGGTGACAGACTAAAAGCTTTGGGCAGATCAAGCTGGCTAGGATTCACAGGATTGCACACTGCAGATGAGAGACCTGGAGAGAAAGAAAGACTGAGAGAGAGATGAATAGAGAGAGATCTGGATATTTGCAGAGGGTCCCTCTCAAGTTTTTAGCAGAGTACTAATCAATGCATTTGTGTGACCAAAAGTATTTGATGCTGAGAAAGAATCATTTAAAATGATTAAAATGAACAGGGAAAATATTAAACCAGACAGAGAAAACCATACACATTGTATAAAGAGGAATAAAGTTAAAGATAATATGAGATTCTCATTGGAAACAATGCAAGTGAGAATGGAGCAATATGTTTAAAGTATTGAAAGAAAAAAATCTCTCAACCTAGAACTCTATGTAGAGAAAATAAATTTTAAAAACAAAGTGAAAAGCAAGACCTATTCAGAAATACTGCAAACACTAAAATAAGCCAATAAAGGGAGTACTGTGGAATTATAAAATATACTCTATTACTCCAAAAGAAAGAAGAAAAGAGAAAATGGTAACAAAGAACAAACAGGATAGATTATAAAGAAATATGACAATGTAATTGCATAAATCAGTAGTCACATTGAAATATAAATGATCTAAATATTTCAATTAAAAAGGATTGCCAAACTGGATTTAAAAAGCAAGACCAAACTGTGTTGCCTACAAGAAATTTACTTTAAAAATAAAGAAAAAGTTGTTAAAAGGAAAAGCATGGGAGAAAGTATAATCATGCTAATCCTAGTCAAAAAAAGATCTGATAGACTGTATTAACACCAAACAAGGATTTTAAATTAAAGTACATTACCAGGAATAAGGAAGATATGTCTATAACCATAATACAGTAAATTATTCAAAAGACATCACAATCCTAAATATTTATGCATCAAATAGTAGAATATATTCTATTTGAACTATTCAAGAACACTAAAGTGGAGGGAATTCTTCCTAATCACTTTGGTAGGGATAGAAACCAGAAACTTGATACCAAAGTCAGAAAAACAGGCATCACCAGATAAGAAAATTGTAGTCTATCCCCCATAAATGTTAATGCTAAAATCCTTAAGAAAATTTAGCTAATTGGTCCAACAATATATAAAAAGAAAATACATTATGGGTAAATGTGACTCACTTATAGCAATGAAAAGTTGGTTTACTATTCAGAAATCTATCATTGTAATTCAATATATTAAAAAATTTAAAAACGTAAACATGATCATTTCAATAAATGCATAAAAGTATCTGACAAAAATTCAATATCCATTTTTGGAAAAGGCTCTCAGCAAAGTAGAAAAAGAATAAAAGAAAACTTCCTCAAACTGATTAGGTCATTTACAAAAAAACTTGAAAGTAACATTACAGTTAATGGTGAAAGACTGAATGATTTACCCCTAAGATCAGAATTAGAAAAGAATGTTTTCTTTCAGAACTTCTATTCAGTATTATACTGAGATCCTAGACAGTGCAATCAGGCAAGAAAAAGAAATAAAGGTCATCCACCTATGAAAAGTAGAAGAAAAACTATCTTAGATGGTAGATTACAAGATCATCCACAAAAGAAATGTGATAGACTATAAAAGAAGGTATTATACTAGGTCTAATAAGTGAGTTTACCAAGTTTCAGGGTAGAAAATTACTATCAAAATCTATTGTATTTCTATATGCTGCTGACCTTTAAGCAACATGGATATGGACGGTACAGGTTCATTTATATCACAAATATTTTTTCAATTAAACTCGGATCCAGAATACAGTATTCACAGGATGGGAAACCCACGGGTGAAAGGCTGACTTTTTGAATACATAGCTTCCAAGAGGCTGACTGTAGGACTTGAGAGTATGTGGATTTTGGTATTGGGGAGCAACCTGGAACCAATCTCCTACATATACCAAGAAACAACTGTACTTGCAACAAACAAATGGAAATTGAAATAAATAAAATTCCATGTACAATAGCATTACAAAATGTTAAGCAATGAATTTGACAAAAATACAAAAGTTCCAAACACTGAAAACTACAAAACATTGCTGAAGAAATTTAAGGCCTAAATAAAATATTTCACATACGTAGTTTGGATGACCCAATAAAGTTAAGATGTCAATTCTACCCAAAAATGATCAAAAAGACTAATGTAATTTTGATTAAAATCCCAGCAGGACTTTTTATCAACAGTGACAAATAAACAAACAAAATAGCTATAAGGGAAGTTCATATGCAAATGCAGCCTTCCCTGCAATCTTAAGGAATAGAACTTCAATGTTTGAACCTCATTTTCTTTGTGGAAAATAGTCATAAATGTAAGAGAATATTCACATCTTAGTTACAAAAAGTTAGACATTATGTAGATTATGGTAATAAATGTGGCAATATTATGGAAGAAAATAGTTTTCTAATGTAAAGCCAGCATTTGGGGAAAATAGAAGAGAGAAAATGCAGGAAGTATTTTTAGAAAACCAAAATGAAGAACAAACACACAAAATGTCTGCACACAAAGGAGGGAACATATAAATAATCCAGTGATTGCCCATAATTTTGGGTTTTGGTACAAAGTGTTTTCCTTCTGTTCTCTCTCTAATCTTCAGAAAGAATCAGATAAACTGAATTGCATTTTCTGCACACAGCATAGTGGCATTTACTTGCATGGTTTTATGGTCAGAGCTAACTTACTATAATCTCAGCCATGTGCCAGTCATGTTGTAGGTCAAAACGAAATGCATAAAAGAAGTATTTCAACGAGACTGTAGGGCAAGAAAGCGTGTTTAAAGGAGAGTAAGATATTGTCCTCCTTCACATGACTATCTCCTGGTTTTCAAAAACACTGCTTTTTTTTCTTTTTTTCTTTTTTTTTTTCTGCTTCCCTTTTCAATGTCATGATGTCATGATCAAGGATCTTATTCACAACACTGACTTTCTATACCAACTCTTCTATGTCACTTTTTGTATTCCTTTATGGTTGTTTATTTTAATCTGCAGTAGCTAAGATAATGTAGGCACTCAAGTATTTTTACCCCTTTGAATTCCCCAAATGAGCAACAAGATTACCAAGTGATGAGATTATTCAGTTGAATTAAAAAAGAATATTTGGCGGTAGATTTGATCCAATGGCTTACATAAGTTTATCATCATTTAAATGCCACTCTCAAAATGGCAATGTGTAGAAGTATTTACATTGTGAGAATCCTAGAAAATCATAGGAGGGAGTTACTGAAGTGAGAATGGTCAGCAAAAGTGTGTCAAGTAATTCAAGTTGCCCAGATCTTTGTTTTCTAATTTAAAAAGAAAAGAAGAACTCTAGAGATTTCAAGGCAAGAGTGATAATTAGTGGTAGCAATACCTTTAGGGACATAATGCCTAAAATCTCTGCTTTTGAAGCCCATGTCTCTCTCCTCGGAACAAAAGTGTACTCTGCAGCCCCTCCCCTGAATGCCATAGGCCCTCAGAAGCTTATTCTGAATCAAACCACAGGGCAGTATACAATCTGACTGTGGCTGTCAGCTAAGGACCTGGACCGCAGGACTTCTGCAGGAAAAAAAAACAAAAACAAAACCAAACCTCTGTCAAATAGGTAGATTCAAGGTAAAGAAATGGCTGTCTTCCTTCCCTTGTCTCCAAAGAAGTATTTTCTTTTCTTTTCCAGTTTTGATCATTAGGTTAATCTACTGGAAAATTAATATGTGTTCTATATTTCAAGTATAGAAAAATGACCTTTTTTGGTTGTTCACAGCTGCAATACTGAGAAGCTGAAATTAATATTGTTGCTAAATGTGGCCACGAGCTGGAAAAATGCCAGTGCTTCTATATAAGGGCACAAAGCCTCCTCTCGGAAAAAAGTATGGCAGCTGCTCAATCCATTTTCCTAAAGGACAAGTGAATTTTAAAGTGACTCCCCACAATCTGAGCACCTCAACATTTGGTGTGACTCTCCATTTTCCTCAATATGTGTCTGTAAACTTTGGGTGTAGACAAACTGCTCTGTACTCACTATGCTACCTGAGAGTTGAATTGCCAGCCAAGACTCTACCTGACTTGAGGAGAAAAACCATACCACACTAGACACCTGCACAATATAACACACGTGTGATTCCGCAGGCTAGACCACACCTGGGAACTTGCACACCTGGCCTGGACAGTCTAGCACACCTGGCATTATGCACACCTGGGAGCACAATATCATATGCTTCGTCATTGGCACCATAGAGCATATGTGGGAATCTGATCACTTGGGAATCTGAAGACCTAGGAACCGGACGCCATATCACTCCTGGGAACCTGTACACCCTAGCACACCTGGGAACTTACACAACTGGGAAACTGCATACCATAGCATACCTGGAAACATGCACAGCTGAGCCCCTGTACACCTGAAAACCTGAACGCTATAGGACATCTGGGAACATACACACCGAAGTGCACCTGAGAACCTGCTCAACATCACACATGTGGACACTATGGCATGCTATAGCACACCTCTGAATTTGCTCATCATAGCGTACCTAGAGGCTGACCCTTCCCCTGTTACTCCAGAAGCCTTGCTAATGATGATAAACTGAGGAGCCTGCATTCACTAACTTCATCAAGGAGGATTAGGTTTCGCCAGAAAAGTAGACAGCTGGCCACAAGTTTGGGTACATACATTTCTCTGCAATGGAGGGCATATATCAGGAGAAGGCATGGTGTTAAATATCTCCTGTATTTCCTGAAAAAGAGCAGAACACATCCCTCAGATATCAACCAAGGAGAGAGTATTCAATTCTCTCTAAGTCCTCCTTGGCAGGTCATACACAGTGCATTGTACACAGACACCCTGATTCCAAAGGGCCAGATTTCACATCAGCACTGAACTAATTTTAATCATCATCTCTCTTCCAATTGTAATTATGCATCCTAGATTTCCTTTCTCTTTCTTGCAAATATTTCTTCTCAGTAGACCCCACAGCCCCTCTACCCCAACTCTGTATGCCTTCTGCCCCCACTTCTGTCAGTGCCCACTGCACCAGCAGCCACACCTCGCAATGGAACAGCGCACTGCACTGGGACATTTCTGCAACTGCTTGGTGGAGATCGCTTTTAACCTGTATAAGTAAGGTCTGCAGGTAGACTGCAAGGGCACGCAGGACTGGTAGAGAGTAAGATTTGGTGTGATTCTCTTGGTAAAGAGCTGCTGCCCCAAGCTCTCCTACTTCCGTTCCATTATGACACTCCTTCTCCTAAACTGGATTGTGCCATGATCCAGCAACTGGGAAGAACACCTGTGACCCTGTCTGGTCTGAAGAGCCCTCCCTGCATCAGACCACTGCGAATGTCTACCGATACAGATTTTCTGCACTGTCCTAGTGGTCGTTGAGCATCTGACTATCTCTACTGCATAAACTCTGCCTCTGCTTCTCCATCTTCGGCTTAATCTCCACTCCTGCCCATTCACTCCAGTAAGATCACACTAGCAAAATCCTCCTTTGTCTACCTCAGGCCCCAGATCCTTTCCTGTCTTAGCTGACCACCAAGCATGTATTATGCACTTGTCTTCTCCTTGCCTCTTGACGCTCTCTCTTCACTATGACCTAATTATGCCCCAGTTATTTGATGTTACTGGCATTTGTTCTCCCTCTGATTTACACGACTCTCTGCTTTCTCCCCTTAAATTTTGGAATAATTTATGGTTCTCTCTTCAGGCGCTTTCTCTTCTTTCACCTTGAAACCTCTTCTTTCTCCATGACTTCAGCTTCACATTAATGACTCGTGAATCTCTCTCTTCAGTTCGGAATTCCCTCTAAGCCTTGGTCCTTGAAGCCTATTTAGGAATATCAATTCTGATTGCCTCCAGGGCCCCTGAAATTCCACATTTCAAATGTATATTCCTAATTTCCTTTCCAGCCTTGCTCTTTGTCCTTTGTTCCATATGGCAATGGCATTCACCAAGTTATTCTAATCAGAAGCCTAGACTTCATCTTAGTCCTTTCCCTTTACCCTACTTTATGAATCCAACCATCAACTATGTCCTGATGATTCTTTTTCTTGAACATTATTCATAGAAGCACTCTTACAGCCTTCTCTACCCTATTACAGATTATGTTCCCCAAAGTTAATACTAAGAAAATCATTAGGTATACGTGCTTTATCTTGGAGAAATTACTAGTGGAAAAGGGAGACAGGGAAGGAAGGCAGTCAATTAACACATGTGTGATCAATCAAGTAATCACCGTAAGTAACTGGAGGTGATTCCCAGGAGAGTCAGCAAGTCAGGAAAGCCAAAAGCCTTTGAGGAGCTGCCTCCACTGTGGTCTAGAGATCGAGCTCCTCATTTGGGCAGGAAAAGCCCCTGTGACATGGCTTCTGGCCTTGGCTCCTTTCTCACCCATTACAGGGTTCCCATGCTCAGTGTAAGTCTCAGAAAGAGCAGGCAAAATTCACGGTCCTCTCATCTGCCCCAGCTGCTGTTCCAAGCCCCTGGATCGCATCTGCATTGACACAACGTAGATAAGACTGCTCAGTAGATACCTTCTCAATAATGCTCTTCCTCATCCTAGAGGCAAAACTGCACGGATCTTTACTTCTGCTTCCTCTTTTATCTCTGGAGATGTCTCTTCAAGGAGCTAGGTCACTTTTATTTCTGGTCCATTTCTCCCACTGGAGTGTGATTCTTTCTGTGAGGGGTCCAGGGCAGAGCTATCTTCATCAGCAGCGCTGGCACAGGGCCTGCAAGTGTGTGGACCATGCCTGTGTGTGGGCCTGGGGGACTAGGGTGCTGAGGAGCAGGAGCTATGCTATTATTTAATTCTGAAGCTTCTAGTGAGTGGCGTGTGTGTGTGTGTGTGTGTGTGTGTGCGGGCATGAGTGTGGATGTACGGAGAAAGGGCGATTAAATGTCTGATGCAATTTAGCACCATTCCTTTCCTTTCACTTTTCCGTTTTTACTCTCTGAATTGATAGCACACAGTTGGCCTAAACCCCGTGTTAAGTATTTCTGATGGTTTTGGCAGGTTTCCTGGTGAAGTTCCAGATGTGCAGGTATCAGAATAGGGACTGCCAGCTTATATCCATGGAGAAAGGCGTGAGCCTGTAACATTCACACCTCTAAAATGACAAAAATAGGTATTTTATTTTTTATGAGAGGATTTTCATGTGCATGTGGACATTGACAAAGGGGTCAGCAAATAACTACTGAAAAGTAGGGTAAGTAGCAAGCAGTTTTAATAGACTAAGATAAAAGATCTCAGACTTGAAAGTGAATCTGGCTACAGACTATATTTCTAACGGCATCATTGTCACCTCTGCCGCTTTCTTTCGATATACACATATTTTTTGCATCTCTTTCATCACAAACATAGACACCACTCTCCAATAGTCAACATAAGGTTTTTGGAACCATAGACTTTTCGTTGTTAAAAGGCTTGGGTGCAGAAAAGCCTGGATCTCCACTGCAACCACCTTCTTCCACTGCCTCCTCCAACCCTGGGCCTTATGTCTTCCTGGATGAATCTCCCATGAATTCTAATTATAGGAGAGGGGATAACAACCAGCAGGAAGGAGATATTTTATGTTTATACCTGCTGCCAGTAGATTGCTACTCACATTGCTCTGTAAAAAAAAAAAAAATGTTTACAAATGCATCATTATATGGCAGATCTTAAATTGCACACTATTAGCTGTTACTATTGACTATATTGTCAGAGCAGTGCTGCTGCCCGGGAAAGGTCAGGTCTTTTCATTTGTGATTTTTATGTGATGAATAACAAATAATGAACCACAGAATTTATTGGGCTGCTGTGATTTCTTTCTTATATCTGCAGAATAGTTTCCAGTTTTATACTTTCTTTGCTGACATCAGACAAATCAGTTCATGCTATTTCATTTTTTAATCCCAGAGAGGAGATATGATTGGAAAAATTACTGCTCAGAAGAACAACTGCAAGCAAATTATATTGCTTGTGCAAATCTCCACGTGTTATCTCATGCCTTTAGCCAAAAGCTGAAAGACACATTGGCTCTGATAACAGAAGTACAGGTGATCAATGAATCTTAGAGGTGTCAAGTAATAGCCTCTTCCATTTCTGCACCCATCACGGGCTCTAGTTGGTCTGAAGATGGCAAACAGAAGTGCTGTACTTTCTCCACATATCAGTTCACTGGCTAAAGAAAAGTGTTAACCATAAGGCAGTAGAAGAAAAACAGCAATCTTAATGCAGGGTCATTGACTCTTCACCTCCTAGGGAAGTATTATGATGCCAAGGCAGGTTCAAGTCAAAACGTCCTTGGCAGATAATCACCCACTCACCAGGCATGTGTGTGTGAGCCATGCCTGCAGCTTCCAGGAGCCACACCAGCATACTAAGCCCTCTTCTCCAGCTCACAGACAGCCTGTGACTTTGGATATGGGAAATCAGGCTGCGGGAAGTTGCTAAATCGTCATGAGGACCTGAACTTCACGATGGAAACAAAACGTATAATCCTGAAGGTTCTAGCAGAAGAGGTCTTTGGGAAGGGAAATATTAGTGAAAATAAAATGATCTCTCGGGGTGTTGCAATCATTAAACAAGAATGTTACATGCGCAGCACTCATGTAATCCTTATCTTATTATTGGCAAGAGCATGGCCTATGCAGAGCAGAGTTGTTTGTTCAACCGAAACAGGCACAACAGGTGTTTCCTGCCTGTTCTGCAGCTGTGCTGCCCCAGCCACCAAAGGTGACCTGGAAGAGGAAACAGATTACAGGGCACCTACCATGGGACTGGAATTTTACTGGCCAGTTTTCAAAATGTACTTTATCTGATACTCGTAACTACCCTATGAAATAGATAACCACATTCACATATAGCAGATGATAAAACTTGCTGCAGAGAAGCCACACACATTATGAAAACTTGAAGGGTTATCAAGAAAGTGATCTGGGATTCCAGACTCTAGATGGCTTCTAAGCACATACTTGTTCAACTGAAAAGTATTTCCACAGACACTGCCTACATAGAAGAAAATCACAGAGAGGTAAAACAGGGTCGATGAAAATGAAAAATAAAATAGTAGAGTAGATCCACATAAATGACTCATTATAATAAAAAATGAGGGCTAAGTACTCCGCTTAAGAAATTATGGGATTAAATTTTATAATTGTAAAATTCAATGCTATTTATAAGATACATATCTAAAGCATAAGAAAACACAATATGAAAGTTGAAGGAGGAAACAACATGCACTAGTAAAGTACTTTATATCATGTTTACATAGACTTTAAGGAATGTGGTCTAACTCTAAAAGAAAGAATAATTATATAATGACAACATTATGAATTCACCAGGAAAAGTAAATGATTTAAACATGAATGCACTCATTAAAATACATCAAGAAACACAATATAAAAACAAACAAAACTGTAAGGAAAGAAAATGATAAATCCTCTATTACATGAGATAATTTAACACCTTTCTCTAAAACAGATATATAAAAGTGAAAAAGTAAAATGAAAACAACGAACAAGCTTAAACTAAGAACATGTACTGAAACTGCATCCTTAACAGCAGCAAACACATTTATTTTGTATTTTATTTTTTCCTAATTGACAAAAAATTTTATGTTGTCATGTACAACATGGTGTTTTGAAACATGTATTCATTGTGGAATGGCTAAAACTAGTTAATTGACATAGGCATTGCCTCTCATATTCAGCATTTCTGTTGTGAGAGCACCTACAATCTGCTTTCTTAGCAATTTTCAAAGATACAGTGCATTGTTATTAACTGTATTTATTACATTGTATATTAGATTTCTTGAACTTATTCCTCCAGTCTAACCAAAATTTTGTACCCATTGACCAACACCTCCCCAACCATCACCACCCAGAACCTGTTAACCACCATTTATTCTGTATTTCTGTGAGTTCAGGTTTCACATACAAGTGAGGTCATGCTGTACTTTTTCTTCTGTGTTTTTTGTGTTTGGCTCAGTTCACTTAACATAATGTCTTCCAGATTTATCTAGTTATCCATGTTTAGCAAATGGCAGAGTCTTCTTCTTTTTAAATGCTGAATAATAGTCCTGTGTGTGTGTGTGTGTGTGTGTGTGTGTCTGCAAAAACAATTTTTTAAAATCCATTTGTTCATTGACAAACTTAGGCTGTTTCAATTTCTTAGCTATTGTAAATAACACGCTATGAATACAAAAAATGCAGTTATCTCCTAAACACACTGATGTCATCTCCTTTGCATATACACCCAGCAGTAGAATTGCTGGATCATATGGTAGTTATATTTTTAACTTTTTGAGGAGCTTCCATATTGTTTTCCATAATGGCTGTGCTAACTTACATTCCCACCAACAGTGCGCAAGAGCTCTCTTTTCTCCACATCCTCTCTAACACATGTTATGTTTCTTTTGTGCTAATAGCCATTATTACACATGGGAAGTGATATCTCATTATGGTTTTAATTTGCCTTTCTCTGATGTTAGTGATTTTCAGCATTTTATGAGTCTATTCATGCTGGTGTAAAAAATACTGGAGACTCATATGATTTAAAAACAACAGAAATCTATTTCTCATGGGTCTGGAGACTGGGAAGTTCAAAATCAACATGCCAGCAGGTTTGGTGTATGGTACAGAAGTCTTGCTCATAGATGGCACTGTCTGGATGTCTTCACATGGCAAAGGGACAGAAGGGCAAAAGGGTCAAATGATATGGAAAGTCTCTTTTATAAAGGCCTTAATCCCATTCACAAAAAGAAAAAAAAAGAGCCCACATGACACAGTCACTTCTTAATACTATTGCATTAGAGATTAAGTTTTAACACGTGAATTTAGGGGACAAATTCAAACCATAGCAAGCTCTTTTTTCATATATCTGTTAGCTATTTCTATGTCTTTTGGAGGGAAATGCCTACCAAGATTCTTTGCTTATTTTTTACTCAGGTGATTTGTTTTCTTACTATTGAGTTGCTTGAGTTCCTTATATATTTTAGATATTAATCCTTTATCAAATATATGATTTGCAAATATTTTCTCAGATTCCTAACTCCTTTTCACTGTTTTCGAGGTTTGTTTTTGTTTTTGTTTTTGCTGTAGAGAAGCATTTTAGTTCCATATAATACCATTTAGCTATTTTTACTTTGGTGTCTGTGTTAGGGATTCATACCAAAGAAATAATTGCCTAGACTAATGTCATGTATTGTCTCTCCTATGTTTTCTTCAAGTAGTTTTAGCGTTTCAGATCTCACATTTAAGCCTTTAATTCATTTTGAGATGATTTTTGCATATGTTGTAAGATGAGGGTCCCATTTCACTATTCTGCATGTGAATATACAGTTGTCCCAATATCACTCATTAGAAAGACTGTCCTTTCTCCATTGTGTGTTCTTGGCACCTTGTTGAAAATCAATTGACCATACATGCCTGAATTTATTTCTGGGTTCTATATTCTGTTCAATTGGTTTATTTTTATGCTCATTTTATGCCACTATCATATTTTCTTTACTTCAAGATATTTGCTCATCTGAGGATATTGTGAAGTTTCTGTTTTAATTTCTTCATTGACCTATGGGTTTTCGGGAGCATTTTGTTTAATTTCCATATATTTGTAATTTTTCTGAAATTCCTCCTGTTGTTAATTTCTAGTGTCATAGTATTTTGGCCTAAGAAAAAAGAGTTGATGTAATTTCAGCTTTCTTAAATTTGTTCAAACTTGCTTTGTGGCCTAACATATAATCTACCCTGGGGAATGTTCCATGTGCACTTTAGAAGAATATGTTCTCCATCGCTGTTGAATGGAAATGTCTATAAATGTTTGTTAAGCCCATTCAGTCTAAAGGTCAGATGTTTTCTTATTGATTTTCTGACTGGCTGATCTGTCCATTGTTGAAAGTGGGTTAATGGAGTCCCCTACTAGGTTTAAATTGTTGTCTATCTCTCTTGTCAGATCTTTCGATATTTGCTTTATATGTTAAGTGTATATATGTTAATATTTACAAATCCTATGTCTTTTTGATGAATTTGTACCTTTATTATTATATAATTGTGTTTCTTTCAATAGTTTTTAACTTAAAATCTATTTTCTCTAAGTATAGCTACCCTTGATGTCTTTTGGTGTTCATTTGCAATTCCTTTGCCATCTCTTTACTTTTACTCTATGTGTACACTTACAGGAAGTCAGTCTCTTATAGACAGCATGTGTTTAGGCCTCTTTTTGTTGTCGTTTTGTTTTGTTTTCCATTTTGCCTCGTCTTTTAACTGGATAATCTAATCCATTTATATTAAAGGTAATTATGAATAGGTAAGGACTTACTATTACCATTTTGTTAACTCTTTTCTGATTGTTTTGTAGATTATTCTTTGTTCCTTTTTTCCTCTCTTGCTGTCTTATTTTGTGATTAAGTGATTTTCCCTAGTTGTATGCTTTGATTTTAAAAAAAAAAAAGCTTTTGTATATATACTCTACGGTTTTGTCTTGTGGTTACTATGAGGCTTTCAAAAATATATTACTGAGCCTTGAAAAACATAGGGATCTGGAGTGTCAACCCCCAACATAGTCAAAAATGCACATAATTTTGGCTCCACTAAAATTTAACTACTAAGAGTCTACTGTTGACCAGAAGCTTTACTGATACCTAAAAAGTCAGTAACACATATTCTATATGTTATATGTATTAAATACTGTATCCTTTCAATAAAGCAAGCTAGAGAAAAGAAAGTATTATTAAGAAAATAATAAAAAATAGAAAATAGATTTACAATTTATTAAGTGGAATTATATCATCATTATGGTCTCCATTCTTGTCTTCTGATGGTGTAGACTGAGGAGAGAGAGAAAGAGGAGGAGTTAGTTTAGCTCATGCAGGGCAAAGGTGGAAGAAAATGTGCATTTAAGTGAAACCAGACAGTTCAAACATGTTGTTTAAAAGTTGGGTATAGTAATACTAGGCTGTTTAAAGCAAATTACAAGTTACCTTTGATTACTAAAAAAGTATAGTTTCTCTCCACCCCCTTCACATTTAAACCTTTTGATGTCACAATTTACATTTTTAAATTTTTATTTCTTAAGAAATTATTGTAGCCATTATTGGTTTTGATAGTTTTGTCTTTTAACATTCAGGCTAAATATATGAAGGACAACTGCAAGACAGCTTTGTCTTGTACAGTATTCTTGATTGACAGTTTTGTATTGCTTTTTTTTTCTTCAGTCCTTTGAATATATCTTCCCACTCTCTCCTGGCTTATAAAGTCTCTGTTGATAAATTCTCTGCTGGCCTTATTAGAACTCTATTAGATGCTATTTGCTTCTTTTCTTTTGCTACACTTAGGAAACTCTTCTGTTTTTGACTTCTGAAAAGTTGATTATATTTTTATAAGTTTTACTTGGACTGAATCTGATTAGAGACCTTTGACATTCTTTTATCTAGATATTTGCATCTCCAAATTTTGGGAGTTTTCTGCTATGATTTCTTTTTTAAAAATTATTATACTTTAAGTTCTGGGGTACATGTGCAAATTGTGCAGGTTTGTTACATAGGTATACATGTGCCACTTTAGTAAGCATTCCTTTTTCTCTTCTCTTTCAAAAACTTCTATAACTCAAACTTTTGCTCTTTTGATGTTATCTCATGAATCCCATTAACTTTCTTCACTTTGTTTAATCTTTTTTTCTTCTGACTATATATTTATAAGTAATCTGTTTTTAAGTTCACAGATTCTTTCTTTTGTTTGGTCAACTCTTCTGCTTACGTTCTCTATTGCATTTAAAAAATTTTATTTATCATATTTTTTAGCTCCAGAATTTGTATATGATTTATTAAATAATTTCAATCATTCTGTTAAATTTCCCATTTTAAACTTTTGTTCCTTTCCTGATTTCATGAATTTTTTTCTCTCTATTTTCTTAAAGTTCACTGAACCACTTTAAAACAACTATATTCAATTTTTATCAGGCAGATTGTATATCTCCATTTCTTTTGGATCATCTATGGAGAAATTATTGTGTTCATTTGGTGATGCTATGTCTCTTTGTCTTTTTATATATTTTTGGTCTTACCTTATTTCCAGTGCTTTTAGAGAACTAGGAAATTATTTTAGTCCTTGTATAGGATTTTGTTGAAGAAAGACCTTCACTAGTCAGCCTATCCAGATATTCTGAGCAGGTGACTTGGCATGGTCTAAGAATGGGCGTACTAGTAGAATCCTCAGGCAGTCTGGCCTGGTGCCTGGGTTAGTAGGTCGATGGACCTGGTGCCTGGGTTTGTGGGGTTGGGTCTGGAACCTGGGTTCAGGAGGGTGAGTCTGGATCCTTTACTCCTGGAGATTAGCCTGAAGCCTGGATCTACAGGGGCTAATCTTATGGTGGGGTAGTTCTTGAGCCTGAATCTGCAGGAGTAGCAATGCTCTTAGATGGGCTCTGGGGTTCATTGTGATGGACCTGACACCTGGGTCCACAGGAGGTAGTCTGGCGTTGAGCTGGGCTTGATTCCTGGGACCACTGAGACAAGACTGAAGACAGAGTCCATGTACCAGTATTCAAGCTCTGAGTCCTGGTACATGCAGACTGGCCTGGAGCCTAGGTCTACAGAAGTAGTCTTGGAACCTCAGTCCGCAGGGTCCAGACTCTTACCAGGGACTATTGAAGTAGACCTGGACCATTGGTCGTTTAAAGATGGGAACAATGAGGACCACCTGGATTTGGGGTCAGCCTCCAGCAAGGGCTAGCATGGAATCTGGGCCCAAGAGGGCTGGTCTGGTACCTAAGATCACAGGTGCTAACCTGCTGCCTGGAGCCATTAGGGCTGGCCTGGAGTCTGGGGACTGGGTCTATTGGTGTTGGCATTGAAGTGAGGACTGGGAGGGCTGGTCTGGGTGCTGAGGCTTCGGGGGCCAGCCTGGAACCTGGGAACGTAGGAGCTGTCCTGGAGCCTAGGTACTTGAAGGACTTTCCAGTTCTAGACAGCTTTTTACTCTGGTCTGCTGGAGCAGGCCTGGAACCTGGGTCTGCTGTATTGTGAGGCTGCAGGGACTAACCTGTAGTGTGAGGCTGTGGGACCATCCTGGCCCTTGGGAGTCCTGGAGCCTGTGTCTATGGGTATTCACCTGCTTTTTGAGGCCAAGGGTACCACTAGAGCAGGCTTGGAGCCTGGGGCCTCAGGAGCTGGCTTGTCACTGAGGGGTGGGGAGTGGCATCAATCTTTTACTATAGGGACTAGTCTGGAGGCTAGGCCTTTGTGTGCCAACCTAATGTCTAGAGCCATGATGGCCAGGCTGGTTCTGGGGAAGGCCTGAATCCTGTGGGGGCTAGACCAATGCTGGGGCTCTCCCAAAGACTGACTTTACAGGGCATCCCTGGAACCTGATGCTGCAGAATCCTGGCTGGTCCCAGGGCAGGTTTGGAGGCTGAGTTCACAGGTACCAGCCTGGAGTCGTGGCTTCAAGGGAAGCCTAGTACTGGGCAACCTGCAGCCTATATTTATAAGAGCCAGCCTAGAGGCTAGGTCTATGGGGGCCTCATGATTAGGGCTGCAAGAGTTGGCCTGTGGGTGGGTAGGTGAAGCAGCCCAGAGATTGTGACTCACAGACAGAAATCATATCTTTTAAAAACAAATGTTAGAAAATTAACCACATAAAATCTGCAAGCCAAAAGAAAGCAATTTCAAAGAAATAGTACTAAAAATTAAATGTCTCTGATGCTGTAAAAACTGAAAATCAGCCAGTCTGTGATTAAATTAGATCAAAGTCTAAAACGTTAACTGGAGAAAAAAATCAATATCTAAAAATTGATAAAGTATTTTTATAACACATATCAAAGACATAGGTTAAAATCAGAAAAGATACATGCACACATACATATTCAAAGCAATAAATTTACTTCAAATTATTGTTTAGCTGCATTTACCATTGGAAGTTAATCTGTTTAAGAAGTCAGGATATACAGTAATTAATATAATAAATTTATAAAATAAAAATAAGAATATAACACTAAAAGCAGAAGACAATAAAATATAATTAGTGTTGATTATATATGATCAATAAAGATAAAATTGTGATTTGAACTAATTTGTTCCTAAAATATACAAATTGTTTCTTTAATGATTACAATTTTTGAGAGAGAGAGAGAAAACAATTAAGTATTTAACAGAGATCAACCCAATAGTTGCTATAGATATTAAAATGCTAATAAAGGGTATTATAAACAATTTCACATCAATAAATTTGAAAAGTTAGGTGAAAGGAACAATTACATATAGTAACATAACTTTCCAAAATGACTCAAAAGGATACAGAAATCTGAATAGTCCTATATTCTTTAATCAAATTCACTTAATTCTTTAACTTACTCTCATACATGAAACATCAAATCCTTACTATTCAACAGAATTAACAAAATATTCAAGACATATTAGTCACAATGTATATAAGCTCTTCCAGAGAATTAAAAATGAGAAAATATTTACTAATTTGTGAGTATAGGAAAATCATAATACTAAGCCGAACATGGACAGTAAGAGACAGCAAATTAAGTAACCAGATTCATTATCATAGATACAAACTCCTAAAAATAATATTATACAATTTAATATATAAATATATAAAATAAACATATTATTCTCAAATTAGATTCATTTCAGAATTTTAACGCTTTTTTCAAATTAAAAAATCCATTAGTGCAATTGATAGTATTGGACAAATTGCAACATTTGCTCATAATTTATGACTCTGGAAAGCTAGGGGTAAGGCCATCTACCTTAACTTTGGAAAAGGTTACTGCATACTGCAAAAATACAAACAACGATAAAAACAACTCCAGCACAGAAGATGCATGACTATAAAATGTCTAAAATAATTCCTCTCAGGCCAGTGAAAGGACAACAGTGTATGCTAACACCACTTTTATTCAACATTGTATGAAGGTCCCAAGTAGCACACAGAAGCAAGAAAAAGAACAAGTATTATAGGGATTGTCTTGTTTCTACATCATACTATTTCTACATAGAAAACCTGAAAGCATCTACAAACTTACTACAGATATTATCAAGCTGATTTAGAAATTTATATAGAACAATAAAGAGTTAAGAACACTCAAAAATATTCTGAAAAAGAAAAATATAAGAGCTTTTTTCCTACTAGTCAAGAAGGTTCTATAAAGTTATAGTATCTAAGATTGAAGTCTGAGGGCAAAAGATGACAAAACACAATTAAAAACAAAAGACAGCTAAGGATATTCATATATAGGGAATATTTAAGCATGTAGAAGTGAAATTACAGAATGGTGTGCAAATTACAGAATACTCAGTAACGATGCCATTACAATTGGCTATTTGTATTTCTTTTCTTTTTCTGAAGACCTGAAATGTCGGTATCATCCTACTACTGACATCTACAGCCACAGCATTTATAGGTTATAGCAGAAAAAAATTTAACTGGATTTGTATATAATACTCATATAACATAAAATTATATTTGTATAAATTTAATTTGTATTTAAAACTCTAATAATGTAAAAATTATTTCTGTATAGATTAAATACTTAAAAGCATTAAGATATTGAAATAAATTTTAGGAAAGTATTTTTGTAATCCTGGGGATTATTTTTTTAATGACAAAATAGACACTGATTAATTCAGTTTCCTCAATATAAAAATTAGTTTCCTATCTAAACACACTATAAGAAACTGAAAAAATAACATTCATTTTTGGAAAGGATATTTACAACGCATATAACTAACAAAACAAACTAGATTGTACATCATAAACAACAGGATCAGAGATAAAAAAGATAAACCTAATAGAAAAATGAATGGAAAATTTAGACTAGCAGTTCACAGCAAACCAACCCAAATATAAGGTAAACTATGGAAAAGAATCTACTTCAAAAGCAATCAAAAAGTGTTCTGTTTAAAATATATCATTTATTTCTCACATATAACATTTGCACAAATTAAAATGTTAAGTGTTACCAAGTATGTAGACTAGTGTGAACAAAATATTTGCGCCCTTAATAATCACACAATTTCACACAATTACACTGAATATTAATTCAGTATATTAAGTTGAAAATGCAAATACCCTACAGCTCAGTAAATAGGTTTCCTAATATTAAAACTCCAGAAAAAAATTATTTTACATGTTCGCAAGTGGACATGGCCAATGAATGTTCTCTAATTGTATTTTTTCCATGGAAATGACAAACATATCTACCAATAAAAGAACGTATACATAGACAGAGGTATTTTCAAGAAATATAATACTGTCCCAAAATGAAAATGTTGGAATCACACCTGCATACATCAGCATGGATTAATCTCACAAACATTGATGGAATAAAAATGAAGTTTACATCAGTTACGTAGTATATAAAGTATCCAAGATTACATCTAACAATGTTTAATGATAAATGTATTTTTAAATAAAAGTATAAAGGAAATATCTAAGTAGCATCAACGTCAAATTCCAAGAGTTATTTTCCTCAGGGAAAAGAGGTCAAAATACGTGATTGGGAAGGTGTGCTTTGAGTGGGTGAGGGAATGAAGGACTCCATGCACAGTCGCAACATGTACAGTTCTATCGTTATGTGGTTTTCTGTGGTTTTTTTTTCTTTTTGTGATAGGGTCTCACTCCGACACCCCAGCTGGAGTGCAGGGGCAGAATCTTGGCTCACTGCAGCCTTGGCCTCCCAGGCTCCAGCGATCCTCCTTCCTTGGCCTCCCAAGAAGCCAGGACTCCAGGCGTGTGCTAGGACACCTGGCTAGTTTTTGTGTCTCTCCGTAGAGATCAGGTCTCACCATATCACCCAGGCTGGTCTCGAACTACTGAGCTCAAGTGATCTGCCTGCCTCAGCCTCCCAAACTGCTGGAATGTACATTGTTTTGCATATATGTTTCATAATTAAACTTTTTTGATAATAAAAGTAATTTACCCTCAAGGAAAATAGATTTCTTGATATCTGGATATATAAATTAGTGTAAAGCCATCTGCTAACAGTAAATATGTTGTCCAGGCTGAGCTAAGCATTGCTCCATGGAAAAAGTCCAGATTTCCAAAGGGAAAAAGTCACTCATGGAGAATGGGTCCACGTTCACTTTCAGTGGAGATCTCTCACCCCATTACGACTGCGGGGTGTTTGCTCTTCCTAGGCTGCCCCACCTACCTTTCCCAAAGTGCTTTGTTTCCAAGGGAATATTGTGCTATTATTATCTGTGTGTATGTTCCTTTTGCAAACTATCATGAGGAAAAGAAAAATATTTTCTCTTCATTTTGGAACATGAAGTTAAATCAACAAACATGTACATTCTATATATCTGGTATAGCTGTGTGATCTGATATGTGACATCCTGACATGGGACATTCCAAACAACAAACCCAAAGGGTCATACCTTTAGTGACAATAGCTGTGACACACTCACAGAGATGGAGACCTTAACTTTCAGAGAAGCTGCACTGTGTGTAAGTGTCCATGACAAGTCTCCAGACGGACAGAACACAATGGCTTAGCCGTATGTGCTGATGGCCTCTTAAGTACACAGACACACAATTGGCACTCTCGGTCGCACCAGCAGGCTTACGTGGCTGCCTCCCCACGGCTGTGAGCTCACAGAACACTGTGACCACACTAAGCAGGGACTGCAGGAGGTTTTGCTAATGAATGAATGTCCAGCCTGGGGCAGTAGGAGATGGCAGTGGGTGAAGGACCCAAGAAGAGGTTTTAGTTTGATCTCATTTTGTTAATGCACATTTTTAATAAGATAGATTTTCCTGCACTATGACAAGACCTGTTAACACAGCTGTTAACAACAAAGGATTTAGACTCAGATGGGGATAGGTTTTAATTTCTGTTACTCCTGGCTGAGAGCCCCGGGGCAAGTTGCTCAACCTCTCAGAATCCCAGTGATGTTATTGGTAACGTGGGATGATGTCTTCTGAGGAAGAGTGATGTGTGGTTAAATTGAGGTCACGTAGTGCAGTGTTTACTGGCACCCAGTGAACACCTAACGACAGCCGTGTGTGTGTGTACGTGTGTGTGTGTGTAGCTGTGTGTGTGTATACCTGTGCACGCTTTGGGAGGAAGGGGAAGAACAGTCCATGAATGGAAAGGTGAAGTCTGTGAG
>PVKP010024202.1:0-35252 GCA_004027715.1 Plecturocebus donacophilus | reverse complement strand
TACATTCAGGTACACCTATCAAATGTAGATTAGGTCTTTTCACATAGTCCCATATTTCTTGGAGACTTTGTTCATTCCTTTTTCCCCTTTTTTCTGTCATCTTGCCTTCTCGTTTTATTTCATTGAGTTGATCTTCGACCTCTGATATCCTTCTTCTGCTTGGTCAATTCGGCTGTTGAAACTTGTGCATGCTTCGCGAAGTTCTCATGTTGTGTTTTTCAGCTCCATCAATTCACTTATATTCTTCCCTAAGTTGTCCATTCTTGTTAGCATTTCATTAAATCTTCTTTCAAAGTTCTTAGTTTCTTTGCATTGGGTTAGAACATGTTCTTTTAGCTCACACAAGTTTCTTATTATCCACCTTCTGAAGCCTGATTCTGTGAGTTCATCACACTCATCCTCCGTCAAGCCTTGTTCTCTTGCTGCTGAGGAGCTGTGATCCCCTGTAGGAGGAGAGGCATTCTGATTTCGGGTGTTCTCAGCCTTTTTGCACTGGTTTCTTCCCATTTTTGTGGATTTATCCACCTGTTGTCTTTGTAATTGCCGACTTTCAGATTAGGTCTCTGAGTGGACGTCCGGCTTGTTGGTGATGAAGTTTTTTCTGTTTCTTAGTTTTCCTTTGGCGGATGCCCCTTCCCCACAGAGCTGAGCCTTCCTGGGTTCAGCTGTGCTTGCTGTGCTTCCCAGGTTCAGCTGTGCTTGCTCTCAGTCCTCAGCGCTTCCAATTGCTGTTCTCCTTGTGGGGATGGGACCAGCGGAGCCCGACTAAAAGGGCACCCAGTCCTGTATACTCCGCACTGAGAAGCACTGCGCCGGAGTGCCAGCAAAACAGCCATGCCAGCCAAAAGAGTTGCGCTGGTGACCTGTGTGGCTCCTTCACCGAGAATCTCCCAGTTTGTGGGAATCAAAAATTCGTCTGCAATTGCGGCATCCACTCACTCTCTGTGCTTTCACTGGGAGCTACAATCCTGAGCTGCTGCTACGTGGCCATCTTGGATCTCTCTCCCAAGTATTATTTTCTTAAAATCTACCTTCTATTGTTTCTATTGAGAATTTGACTTCAGTTTTATTGTTACTCTTTTGAAATTATTTTTTCTAGTTGTTCTTAAAATTTTCTGTTTGTCTTTGATTTTCAGAAGTTTTACTATGATGTATTTAGGTATGGTTTTGTTTGCATTTAACTTTTTTGTCATTCACAGAGCTTCTTAAATCTGCAGGTTGAAGTCTTTTTCTTAGTTCTGGATGATTCTTGACTATTATTTTTCAAATATTTCTTCTGCCTCATTCTGTTCTCTTACTGTGTCTCTAGTTATATATGCATTTGTCATTGTGTACCTCATGACTCTTATGCTCTTTTGTTCTTTTGTTTATCTCTCTGTGCTTTCATTCTGATATTTTCTGTTGAACTGTCTTCTAATTTACAAGTTGTTTCTTCTGTTGTGTCTAATCCGCTTAAGTCTATTCTTTTTGGTTATTAATTTTGAATATTTTTCTACTGTAGAATTTCAACTGCATTGTTTTTATTAAATTCAAATTATCTGGTGAGATTCTCCTCCATTTTTTCCTCCATCTCCTCCTCTATATTTTGGTTATGTTAATCCTTTTTAAGTAACTCATTTTAAGCCCTTATCTGCTAACCTCAATATCTGGACCACCTGTAGGTCTTTTCATTTTTAATTTTTATATTTTATACTTATATTCCCTCTTGCATTTCTCCACTTCCATCTAACATCATTTTTCTTTTATTTATTTATTTAGAGTCAACTTCTCACTTTGTCACTGAGGCCAGAATGCAGTAGCGCAATCACAGCTCACTGCAGCCTTGACCTCCCAAACTCCAGAAATTCTCCCACCTCAGCCTCCCAGGTAGCTATGTTACCCAGTCTGGGAGTTGGTTGATCACTTTATTCTCATGAGGAATTGTGTTGTGTTGAGTCAAATATGATTGCAGCTTCAGAAAGGCTCCATCTGCCTCTGGCTAATCCATGTTCTTAGGGTACAGTTTTTTAGTGATTCTAAGAGCCTAGCATATTCACCTGGGCCCTTTCTCTTGGAAGTTCCTGAACTGCCTTGTTTCCTTAACTAGTCATGCTTGCTAATATGCTTCTCCACTGTTCAGATGCTTTTCCCCCTGAGACTCTCACCCCCTATCCTTTCCCCACATTTGCTTTTTTTTCTATGAAGTTTCAGGACTCAGCAAATGTCTTAAGGGGAAACTTGTCCATGTATCCGGCTTAGGATTTTTTTTTATTCTTTTCTTCTCATTAAGATCTTGTTTCTTCCAATCTCTAATTTATCTTCTTCAACTCCAGAAGATTTCCAGAGTTTCTACAGGGTTCTCTGCTTCCCACTAATGATCCTCTACCTAAGCAAAGCCCAGATTCTTAGCCTCTTTCCTCTGCTTCTGGCTAGGAATCAGCAAATGCTTCTAGGGAAAAATGTAACTGCAGAGCATCATCTAATCAATCCGTGATTTCTCTCCTCTATGTAAAATATTGGTGCTTCTAGTCCTGATTAATTCAACAACTCCCTAGGGCCTTTAAATTTTTTTCAAAAATCTTATCCAGTTTTTCAGATTGGTCTCAAGATCTTTTTTATTTTTTCTACCATACCATATGTGGTAGTCCACTACACATAAGTGAAACCCCTCATGTGTTATTTTTAACATTGAAGTTAAAAGTGGGTCCATCTCTTCCCCGTTGTAGAAGCTGTAAGACATAAAACTTGAGTGCCATCAGTAGCCATGTTTAACACTGTGGGAGAAATTTCACCACAATAAGAAACAATGATGCTAACACACAAAGAGATGCATTTATGAGAGATGGAAAACATGTCCTGATAACATTTGAAGTCCTCGAGTCCTAGTTTCAGTTTTTCTTGAGGCCCATTTTTACTTTTTTTTTTTTTTTTTGAATAGGGTCTTGTTCTTTCATCCAGGCTGGAGTGCAGTGGCATGATCATAGCTCACTGCAGTCTCCAACTTCTGAGCTCAAGCAATCCTCCCAATTCAGCCTCTTGAGCAACTGGGACTACAGGTGTGTTCCAGCATACCTGACTACTTTTTAAATGTTTTGTAGAGATAGGGTCTCATTATGTTGCCCAGGCTGATCTTGAACTCCTAACTTCAAATAGTCCTTCTGCCTCAGCCCTCTAAATTGCTGGGTTACAGGCATGAGCCACTATGCCCAGCCTCTTCTTATAGTTAAGATATTCTTTTATTTGTGAGTTAAAAAATTTAGCTTCTTCATAAACTAATTTTGGTTTGGCATATGTTATTTCAAAACTGGCAGTCCTGGCTAATATAGAAATATGTTACTTAGAATTAGAGTGTTATAAATGACAGATTATAAAATATGATGAGGTGGGGGAATGGGGAACAGGTTGTCCCTGTTATGCAGTGTTGTGATGTAAAGACTCTTAAGATTGCCTCTATGCTGCTCACCTGCTGGTGGTCAGACTCTGTGTGGTGTACCGTTTAGTGGGAATGACCTCTGACTTGCTTCTAATCAATAAAGAATAAGGCAAAGATGATGTACTATCACTCTCATGATTACATTATCTAAGACTCCGTGTTGCCAGAATTTCACTCCCTTTCTCCCATGCTGGCTTTGAAGAACCAAACTGCTATATTATGAGAGGGCCTGAGAAGAGGGTCATGTGTCAAGGAACTGCAGGCAGCCCGTGGTAGTTTAGGATCGCCTCCAGCAACAGCCAGCAAGAAGCTGACTCTCAATCTTACAGCAAAAAGGAAATGAATTCTGCCAACACCTTACAAGTGGATTCATCACCAGTTGAGCCTCCAGATGAGAACCAAGCTGACAGACACTTTGATTGCAGCTTTGCAGAGGACCCAGTTAAACCATGCCCAGACTCTTGGTTCATAGAAACTGTGAGAAAATAGATTTGTGTTGTTTCAAGCTGGTATATTTGTGATAATTTGCTACTCTGCAATTAAAAAGTAATATAATTGGTTAAACAGTGGAGGACAAGGAGGAGATCATGGAATGTGCTTGTCATTGGAATGGGGGACTTCTTTCTAACTCCTGATGTTTCTTTTCATGCAGAGAGACCTCCTCCAGCTGTAAGACATTTGCTTCCCCCAAACCTCATTCACTGAGGAGATGTGAGTTATAGGAAGACCTATGTAATTGGTGAATTTTGAGGGAAAAGCAGGGCAGGTATGTCCCCAGGCTTCCTTTTCCCTTCTTCTTGAAATCAGGCTGCCCGACAGTTGGCACATGCTCTTCTAGGTGTTTACAGTGGCACATCCCTATGGAATTGCTTATGCCCCCACTTCCCAGCAGGGCCCATTTGTCTGCACCCACACCAACATTCAGTATTAATGCACACCTTGGCCTTTCCATTTTAAAGTCAACACCGAGATCTTGCTCTCTTAAGTGTTATAGTGTGTTGGATTTTTCACACATTTATTAGCACTTGAAATTATTTTGCTATTTTCTATTACTATCTTTTGACAATTTTAGAATGTGTATTTTTTTTTAGCACAGAGCAGACACACAATATATTAACATAAATTTCCATTTTGTATAAAGAGTTCATCTTGAGTATACATAGATGTCCTTATGGCCTTACCCATGGCAGTCTTCACATTTTTATTTTATTTTATTTTACTGTGGATATTATTTATTTTTATTTTACTTTAGCTTCTAGGGTACATGTGCAGGTCATGCAGGGTTGTTGCATAGGTGCATACATAAACAGGTGGTTTGCTGCCTCTATTCCCCCTTTGACTATGTCTGGCATTTCTCCCCATGTGATCCCTCCCCACCCCCCACTGTCCCTCCCCTAGGCCCCCTCCAACTGCCCCCAGTGTGTGTTGCTCCTCTCCCTGAGTCCATGTGTTCTCATTGTTCAACACCTGCCTATGAGTGAGAACATGCAGTGTTTGGTTTTCTGTTCTTGCTTCAGTTTGCTGAGAATGATGGTTTCCAGATTCATCCAAGTCCCTACAAAGGACAGGAACTCATCTTTTTTAATGGCTGCATAGTATTCCATGGTATATATGTGCCACATTTTCTTTGTCCAGTCTATCATTGATGAGCATTTGGGTTGGTTCCAGGTCTTTGCTATTGTACACAGGGCTGCAATGAACATACATGTGCATGTGCCATTATACTAGAAAGATTTATAATTCTTTGGATATATACCCAGTAATGGGATTGCTGGATCAAATGGAATTTCTATTTCTAGATCCTTGAGGGATCACCACACTGTCTTTCACAATGGTTGAACTAATTTACACTCCTACCAACTGTGTAGTAGTGTTCCTATTTCTCCACATCCTCTCCAGCATGTCTCCAGATTTTTTTAATGTTTGCCATTCTAACTGGCATGAGATGGTATCTCAGTGTGGTTTTGATTTGCATTTCTCTAATGACCAGTGATGATGAGCACTTTTTCATATGTTTGTTGGCCTCATATATGTCTTCTTTTGAAAAGTGTCTGTTCATATCCTTCATCCACTTCTGAATGGGGTTGCTTGTTTTTTTCTTGTATATCTGTTTTAGTTCTTTGTAGATTCTGGATATTAGCACTTTGTCAGATAGGTAGACTGCAAAAAGTTTTTCCCATTCTGTTGGTTGCCAGTTTGCTCTAATGATGGTTTCTTTTGTTGTACAGAAGCTCTGAACTTTAATTAGATCTCATTTGTCTATCTTGGCTTTTGTTGCCATTGCTTTTGGTGTTTTAGTCATGAAGCCCTTGCCTATGCCTATGTCCTGGATGGTTTTGCCTATGTTTTCTTCTAGTGTTTTTATGGTGTTAAGTTTTATGTTTAAATTTTTAATCCATCTGGAGTTAATTTTAGTGTAAGGTGACAGGAAGGAGTCCAGTTTCTGCTTTCTGCACATTGCTAGCCAGTTTTCCCAACACCATTTATTAAACATGGACTCCTTTCCTCATTGCTTGTTTTTGTCAGGTTTGTCAAAGATCAAATGGTTGTAGATGTGTGGTGTTGCCTCCGAGGCCTCTGTTCTGTTCCATTGGTCTATGTCTCTGTTTTGGTACCAGAACCACGCTGTTTTGATTACTGTAGCCTTATAGTATAGTTTGAAGTCCAGCAGTGTGATGCCTCCAGCTTTGTTCCTTTTGCTTAGGATTGTCTTGGCTATGCAGGCTCTCTTGTGATTCCATATGAAATTTAAAGTGGTTTTTTCCAGTTCTGTGAAGAAGGTCATTGGTAGCTTGATGGGGATAGCGTTGAATCTATAGATTACTTTGGGCAATATGGCCATTTTCACGATATTAATTCTTCCTGACCATGAGCATGGAATGTTTTTCTGTCTGTTTTTGTCCTCTCTTATTTCATTGAGCAGTGGTTTGTAGTTCTCCTTGAAAAGGTTTTTTACATCCTTTGTTAGTTGTATTCCTCGGTACTTTATTCTCTTTGTAGCAATTGTGAATGGGAATTCACTCTTGATTTGGTTCTCTGTTTGTCTGTTATTGGTATATAGGAATGCTTGTGATTTCTGCACATTGATTTTGTATGCTGAGACTTTCCTGAAGTTGCATATCAGTTTGAGAAGATTTTGGGCTGAGATAATGGGGTCTTCTAAATATATGATCATGTCGTCTGCAAATAGACAGTTTGACTTCCTCCTTTCCTAATTGAATATTCTTTATTTCTTTTTCTTGCCTGATTGCTCTAGCTAGAACTTCCAATACTATATTGAATAGGAGTGGTGAGAGAGGGCATCCTTGTCTAGTGCCTGATTTCAAAGGGAAACAGCTTTTGCCTGTTCAGTATGATATTGGCTGTAGGTTTGTCATAAATAGCTTTTATCATTTTATGATATGTCCCATCAATACCTAGTTTATTGAGAGTTTTTAGCATGAAGGTCTGTTGAATTTTGTCAAAGGCCTTCTCTGCATCTATTGAGATAATCATGTGGTTTTTGTCTTTGGTTCCATTTATGTGATGGATTACATTTGTGGACTTCCATATGTTGAACCAGCCTTGCATCCCCAGGATGAAGCCTACTTGATCATGATGGATAAGCTTTATGATGTGCTGTTGCATTTGGTTTGCCAGTATTTTATTGAAGATTTTTGTGTCAATGTTCATCATGGATATTGGCCTGAAGTTTTCTTTTTCAGTTGAGTCTCTGCCTGGTTTTGGTATCAGGATGATGTTGGTCTCATAAAATGAGTTAGGGAGGATTCCCTCTTTTTGTATTGTTTGATATAGTTTCAGAAGGAATGGAACCAGCTCCTCTTTGTATGTCTGGTAGAACTTGGCTGTGTATCCATCTGGACCTGGAACTTTTTTGGTTGGTAGGCTATTGATTGCTGCCTCAACTTCAGCTCTTGTTATTGGTCTATTCAGGGTTTCAACTTCCTTCTGGTTTATTCTTGGTAGAGTACAAGTGTCCAGGAATTTATCCATTTCTTCGTGGTTTGCTGGTTTATGTGCATAGAGCTATTTGGAGTAATCTCTGATGGTAGTTTGTATTTCTGTGGGATCAGTGGTGATATCCGCTTTATGTTTTTTTACTGCATCTATTTGATTCTTCTCTCTTTTCTTTTTTATTAGTCTGGTTAGCAGTCTGTCTGTTTTGTTGATCTTTTCAAAAAACCAGCTCCTGGATTTATTGATTTTTTGAAGGGTTTTTTGTGTCTCTAGCTCCCTCAGTTCAGCTCTGATCTTAGTTATTTCTCAGCTTCTGCTAGCTTTTGAGTTTTTTTTTATCTTTCTCCTCTAGCTCTTTCAATTTTGATGATAGAGTGTCAATTTTCGATCTTTCCTTGTTTCTCATGTGGGCATTTATTGCAATGAATTTCCCTCTCAACACTGCTTTAAAGATGTCCCAGAGATTCTGGTAAGTTGTGTCTTCATTCTGATTGGTTTTGAAGAACATCTTTATGTATGCCTTCATTTCATTTTTTATCCAGTCAACACTCAGAAGCAAGTTGTTCAGTTTCCAAGTAGTTGTGTGGATTTGAGTGTGTTTCTTAATCCTGAGTTCTAATCTGATTGCGCTGTGGTCTGATAGACTGTTTGTTATGATTTCTGTTCTTTTGCATATGCTGAGGAGTGATTTGCTTCCAATTATGTGGTCAATTTTAAAGTAAGTGTGATGTGGTGCTGAGAAAAATGTATATTCTGTGGATTTGGGGGTGGAGCGTTCTGTATTTGTCTATTAGGTCCACTTGGTCCAGCTCTGTATTCAAGTTCTGGATGTCCTTAACATTTTATACAGTTAAATCCTATATGTTTATCCTTCTCCTTTTTCTCTTCTCTTCTTTCCTTTTCTCTTTCTCCTCCGCCTCCTCTTACTCCTTCCCCTTCTTTTTCACTTTTGTGCTTAGGTTTTGTGATTAAGAGATGAGTTAAGTATTCAACGTACTTTCCTATGGTTTCATTACTCATATTTAACTCTTTAGTTCAGCTAGAATTTAGTTTATGATGTGTTCTAAACTAAGTAGCTATTTTTGTAAATAATTCATTGTTCAGACACCAGCATTTATTTGTGAAAGTATGTGCTACAGGTTTGTTTGGAACCCATTTTTCTGTTCTATTAAATTAAGGTGATTTTCTAAAGTCAAGTGATAAAACCCATTTAGCAAACGTTCAATAGCACAGCCTTTATTTCAAAGGTAAAGGGAACCAACATGTGTTGAGCCCTTTTATGGTTTCAGGCCACTTTGCACAAGAGAGAGATTTCAGAGGTGAAGTCACTGTGACAAGCACATTACAGGAAAGTGGCAGAGTGATATCCTAACATTGTATAACTCTGTATTACATGCATATTCAGTAATGTCTGTGCCTCTCTGCACAAACCGAGGATCTCATAGAATTAACTCCAGCCAATTTCTATTACCTCACTTATCAGACTAACATAATAGCATTGTCTCTACATTTTATTTTTTTAAAAAGAGTCATGCCACCCTAAAGCCAGTGAAGTTATAACTGAGAGAGTGGAAGATGGGGTAAGAGGGATAAATCTTAGGTGATGTTGGAGGAGAGGAAGCCCTATAAACACTACACATCTCCCATTAATCAAAGAAAGCATCCTAACCCTGCAGGCTTTTGGGAAAGCCCACTCACTAAATTGGGACATCATTAGTAGAAACATAGATGATTCCCTAAGCAAAGGGTCCTCTGCAGCCTTTATTTTCTTTGCATGCATTTACTCTAGCCTGTAGACTTTTCTCTTAGTCATCATAATTCCCCGAATTTATCCATCCCTTATGTACTAGGGGAAATTTCATAAAGGCCGTGAGTCATCTCAGTCTAGAATTGGCCTCTGAAAACAACCCAGAGCCTCCAAGCTGCCCAGAAGAGCCCACTGGGAGGCCAGCCTCCTAGAGATAACAAAGCCCACAGAGACAAGCAGATAATGACTGAACTCCAGGATCCCTGTAGACATGGCCAGAGCTGTCTCTGCCTCCAAGATCCAGAGGCTTCTTTTTGCAGTTGTCTCAAAATTTCTGGGAGTAATTAATGCCAAGAGAAACCTCAGTAGACTAGTTAGTCAAAGTTCCAGAAAGTGGCCCTCCAGGGTGGCTCCATTTTGAGCTGAGGAAGTGCAGGCTTCTCTTGTGCACTGTAACATGTATATCTGCTATTTCCCACATTAGGTCCTCTGAGTACTGCACTGTGGAAAACACAAAGGATGCTGTGTGAGTAGTCAGGGTAGGAAATCTGGGATCTTCTTTTGCAAGTCCCACAGTATTCTATGTTGCCATGTGTTTTAACAGTTATAACTAATTTTCAAAAAGCATTTCCTATTCATTAGGTTTAACCCCAGTAATGGACTCATGAAGTACTCACCACAGTCAACTATTTACCAGTGTGGAGGCTGAGACTGGGATACAATTTTTTGCATATAGATCCTTATGTACTAGGTCTTTAAGTTCTGTGGGATAGATGTGACCAAGTGTGATTGCTGTGTCAAAATGTATACATGTCTCTGCATCCAACAAGTATATATATATACATACACACACACATACATATGTGTGTGTGTATATATGTATACACACACATACATACATATATATATACACATATATACATATATACACATACACACATATATATATACATATACACACACATATACACACACATATATACATATATACACATACACACATATATATAGTATATATATACCTACACACACATACATATGTGTGTGTATATATGTATACACATACATACATACATATATGTATACATATACATATATACACACACACATATATACACATACACACACATATATACACATACACATACATACACATATATATGTGTATATATATAAAGCTCAGCATCACCAATCATTAGAGAAATGCAAATCAAAACCACAGTGAGATTCCATCTCACATCAGTCAGAATGGACATTATTAAAAAGTCAAAAAATATCAGATGCTGGCAGAATGTGGAGAAAAAAGAATGTTTTTTACACTGTTGGGAATGTAAATTAGTTCAAACATTGTAGAAGACAGTGTGGCAATTTCTCAAGACCTGCAGGCAGAAATACCATTTAACCCAGCCATCCCATTACTGGGTATATACCCAAAGTAATACTAATTATTCTATTATAAAGACACATGTATGCGTATGTTCACTGGAGCACTATTCACAATAACAAAGACATAGAATCAATCTAAATGCCCATCAATGATAGACTGGATAAAGAAAATATGGTATATATATATATATATATATTTATATATATATATATATATATATCTCTCACAAAATACTATGCAGCCATAAAAAAGAATGACTCCATGTCCCTGTGGAGCTGGAGGCCATTATCGTTAACAAATTAATGCAGGAACAGAAAACCAAATACCACATGTTCTCACTTATAAGTGTGAGCTAAATAATGAGAACACATAGACACATAGAGGAGAACAATGCACACTAGGGCCTATCAGAGGGCAGAGGGTGGGAGGAGGAAGAGGATCAGGAAAAGTAACTAATGGGCACTAGGCTTAATACCTGAGTGATGAAATAATCTGTATAACGAACTCCCCTGATACATGCTTACCTATGTAACAAACCTGCACATTCTGCACATGAACCCTAGAACTTAAAAGTTAAAAAATAAAAGTGTTTGCATGTCTCAGTGTCACTAGGTACCACAAGTTCTGATCCACAAAGGCTGCAGTAACTCAACCACAGCAGAGGAATGGGGCCTTTTTTCCTGTATCTTTCGTTTGCCCTGACTTTTGTACTTCTTTTAAGTATGGGCCAATATCATGGATAAATGTCATTTTACTGTTATTTATTATTTTATTATTTATTATGTATTATTCTTTTTTGTTACTGACATGATTGACATGCACCTTCCTCTTATGAGAGTCATCTCTTTACTTTGTGTGTCAATTTTTCTATCGGATTATCTATTAGAAGAGATTTTTTGTATTAAGAAAACTAACCTTTGTCTGTCAAATATGATGTAGGGGGAGTTTGATGAAAATTGTGGATAGAAGACAGGACTAACTTGCAGCTCCCACTCAGAGGGACAGAACAGCATGTGGAGACCCACATCGTGAACTTTTGCTCTAAGAACCACCACTGGAACATACCAGGAAAACTGAAAGAATTCAGAGACCCTTTGAAAGAAGCAGCTTGCCATGGCAAACGCTGTGAGACTGGAACAAGACAAGGATGCCCACTTTCACCACTTCTATCCAACATTCTTTCTAGCCAGAGAAATCAAACAAGAAAAAGAAATAAAGGCATCCAAATCAGTAAAGAGGAAGTCAAACTGTCACTGTTTGCCAATGATATGATTGTATACCTAGAAAACCGTAAAAACTAATCCAGAAAGCTCCTAGATCTGATAAATGAATTCAGTAAAGTTGCAGGATACAAAATCAGTGTACACCAACAGCAACCAAGCTGAGATCAAACCAAGAACTCAACCCCTTTTATAATAGCTGTGAATAAAATAGAATACCTAGGAGCATACCTAACCAAGTAGGTAAGAGGCCAGACCTCTACAAGAACAACTACGATGCACTACTGAAAGAAATTATAAACAACACAAACAAATTGAAACACATCCCATGCTCACAGAGGGATAGAATCAATATTGTTAAAATAACCATACTGCCAAAAGTAATCTACAAATTCAATGGAATTCCCAACAAAATACTATCATCATTCTTCACAGAACTAGAAAAAAAATCCTAAAATTCATATGGAACCAAAAAAGAGCCCACATAGCCAAAGCAAGACTAAGTAAAAAGAAAAAAATCTGGAGGCATCACATTACCCAACTTCAAACTATTCTATAAGGCTGTAAGGCTATGGTCACCAAAACAGCATGGTACTGGTATAAAAATAGGCACATTGACCAATGGAACAAAATGAGAACCAAAGAATAAAGCCAAATAATTACAGCCAAATGATCTTTGACAAAGCAAACGAAAACATAAACTTGGAAGAAAGAACACCCTATTCGAAAAATGGTGCGGGGATCATTGGCAACCGACTTGTTGAAGAATGAAACTGGATCTTCTCTCATTTTATACAAAAATCAACTCAAGATGGATCAGACTTAAATCTAAGACCTGATACCATAAAAATTCTAGAAGATTACATTGGGAAAACCCTTCTTGATATTGGCTTAGACAAAGACTTCATGGCCAAGAACCCAAAAGCAAATGCCACAAAAACAAAGATAAAATAGATGATACTTAATTAAACTTAAAAGCTCCTGCAAAGCAAAAGAAATAATTAGCAGAATAACCAGAAACCTACAAAGTGAGAGAAAATCTTCACAAACTATGCATGTGATAAAGGACTAACATCCAGAACCTACAAGGAACTCAAACAAATCAGCAAGAAATCAAACAATAATCTCATCAAAAAGTGGGCTAAGGACATGAATAGACAATTCTAAGCAGAAGATATACAAATGGCCAACAAATATCTGAAAAAATGCTCAACATCACTAATTATCAGGGAAATGCAAATCAAAACCACAATGCAATACCACCTTATTCCTGCAAGAATGGTCATAATCAAAAAATAATAAATGTTGGCATGGATACAGTGAAAAGGGAACACTTTTACATTGGTGTTGGGAATGTAAACTGGTATAACCACTATGGAAAGCAGAGTAAGGATTCCTTAAAGAACTATAAGTAGATCTACCATTTGATCCAGCAATCCCACTACTGGCTATCTACCCAGAGGAAAAGAAGTCATTATACAAGAAGGACTTGCACATGCACATTTATAGCAGCAAAATTATAATTACAAAAATATGGAATCAGCCCAAATGCCCATCAATCAATGAGTGGATAAAGAAAATATGGTATATACATATAATCCGTGGAATACTACTCAGCCATAAAAAGGAATAAAACAATGTCATTCACAGCAAGCTGGATGAAGTTGGAGACCGGTATTCTACTTGAAGTAACTCAGGAATGGAAAACCAAACATCTTGTGTTCTCACTCATAAGTGGGAGCTAATCTGTAAGGACACAGAGGTATAAGATTGATGCAATGGACTTTGGAGACATGCGGGGATGGGTGGGAGTGGGGTGAGGGATAAAATACATTAGGTGCAGTGTACACTGCTTGGATGATGGGTGCACCAAAATCTCAGAAATCACAACTAAAGAGCTTATCCATTGATCCAAATACAACCTGTTCCCCCCAAAACTATTAAAATTTTTAAAAAGAGATTATGTCAATATTTTCTTCCAATCTATCATTTTGCACTTGACTTGTTCACATAAATTTATATTTTGCTATGCAGAATCTTAATAACCTTTTATGTTCCTAAAATTCAGGTTTTAGTTTAGTTGTTTTAACAACTAGCTTGATAGTTTCTGAGTTTCTTCTCTTGCTTAAGAACCATGGCACAGTTGTGTAGCTGCTAATTAAAGGAAATCACATTTTTCTCAATTCTCCAACAAAAAATATTTCAAAATTCTTGCTTAGGCAAGAGGAAACCAAATGTAGTATTGATCTTTGTCATTTTTAAGATAAGACCCATCAACAAATAAAGTCACATTAAGATTTTGAAGGAGAATATCTAAATGATCAGCCTTGGGCATTCTTCCTGTTAAAAACATCATTGCAGACCAGTCATCAGATAAGGGGAAGAGTAACTACTTTCTAGATGAAACATTTAGCTGAAGCTGCAGTCACTTGGAGGCAAAAGTCTTGGCTTCTGGAACAAGAGAGAGGCTATAGGCAATGAGTTACTGATGGGTGTTTTTACATTCATGTCTCAAGACCATGACTTGAACTTACCTGGGCACAGAAAAAACAAAACAACAACAACAACAAAAAAGTTTATCATAATCTGGAAGACCCAGCATAGGTAGTTGTTGAGGGGCATTTTGAAGTTACTAAGGGCATTTTTAATTTCTGAGTTTCACAGAAGTGAAGCTCATGTAAAGGCTTTGCTACTTCAGAAAAGCTAAGTCACTATTGTTTGCAAAATATTGTAAATCCAAGAAATTGTCTTTTAGAAAATAGCTTTGGATAATTTTGAATAGTCAACAGTGTTTCCCCAGATAACGCCCTAATTTTGGCTGACAAATCATGATTGAGGTAATGATTGGCCTCTTAGGACTGGGAAGCTTTTCCTTAATTTATATATCCTTCTTAAACTACTTCAGTGAATAGATATTTAGAGTTAGTTGTAGAAGAATCTGAATCAGTGAAGTGTAGGAGGAGATCATGTACATATTTATAACAGAGATCAACATGGAAATTTTGTTTTAGACATCCTGATCTAATAGTTGAGAGACATGAGCTAGAGCCCCAGTAATTACACAGGTGACATCCTGATCTAATAGTTGAGAGACATGAGCTAGAGCCCCCAGTAATTACACAGGTGTCACTCTTCGAGTAATGTATTTTCCCCAGTAAAAGAAAATGAATATTGACTATCGTTAGTTACTGGGATAGTAAAAAATGCTGAATAGAAGTCTCTGTTAGCAAAGAATTTTCCATCTTCAGGTAAGATTGAGCAAAGTATGATCAGTTGGTTAGGAAATATCAGAAAGTAAAGTATAACCACATAGCTATTATATTAAGTACTTGGAAATCTTGAACAGAGCTACTATCTCATCCATTTGGTCCTTACAGGCAAATCAGCCATATTATATAGACTAGCGAAAGGTGTGATTAGTTTTTATTTGTTTTGATTTTCAATCATATGAGACATTGGCTCTACCAATGGCTTTTTTCCTTGCAATAGCTGTACATATCATCAGTAATAATTCCATAATTCTTAGATTATGGAAGGCCTTTCAATTCAGTTTCTATTTTAGGAGCCTGTTGTTTTACCTGAAGGGCTGTAAGTTTGTCTTGGCCTTTAGCATATCAATTGTTGTAAGTTTACTTGAAATCATTCAGCTGAATATTGGAGATTCTCCCCATAATAGCAATTTTTAACCAAATTTCCTATTTCAGATTATAGCCCATCTATTACATAAAGACAGGACAGGACTCCTTTTACATTAGCTCTGGAGTCTGCTTCAGAATATTGTTTGAAAGTCTCCTGAAGTAGAATACAAAAAGTCTTCTGTACATTTTTCTTTTTCTTGTTTATAATCTTAGACATTAGTTTAGATAAGAAAATCTTCAAATGGCCTTCTATAAGTTTTGCCCTACTTTTCTTGCTCTTTCTAAGTTCTTGTTTGCTGTTATGCATGGTAGAATTTTAAAAATAGTTTTCAATTTCCACTTGGTAGGTTTCAATAATTATTTTTTCTATATCTGAGAAAGATTTGTTTGTTTAGTTCTAGGATCCCTGGACAGTAAGCATCTAATAGGATTCAAATTTTCATAGCAATGTTTTGTCTTTTCTGAAGTCTTTTATTGTGGCTCTTCAGTATAGCTCTAATGTGATTCAATTTATATTTACCTGCCACTGCTTTATCTTCTTCCATTTTTATCTCCTTCAAAATTGTTGAAGATATTCTATCTTTTGCATTTTCATATATAGTAGAATCAATTTTTCTATATCTGTAATAAATTTTGCTGAGATATTTATTGAAATTGAGTAAAAATTTTAAATCAATCAGGGAAGAATTGATACCTTTACAATATTGAGTATATAGTCTATGGACACCATATTATTTAGGTCTTCTTTGATTTTCTTTCTCATTAATTTGTGGTTTTCAGCACACCACACCTATACATGTTTTATTTATACCTGGATATTTGCATTATTTGAGATGTTTTAAATATTGCTTTAAAATTTCTATTTCTATTTACATTACTAGTGTATAGAAATATATTTGATATTTGTGTGTTCACTTCGTATCTTGGAACTTACTGAACTCACTTGTTAGATCTAAGAAGCCTTCTATAGTTTCCTTGGGTTTTTCTATGAAGATAATCATATCATCTGTTGGTAGGTACAGTCTTGTTTCTCCCTTTATAGTCCATGTGTCTTTTTTTTTTTTTTTTTTAATCTTACCTTATTGTACTGGCTAGAACTTGTAGTATGGTGTTAAATTGGGATGGTAAAGGGGGACATCTTTTATTTGCTACTGACTCTCAGGTGGGAAGCATTCAGTCTTTCACCATTTAAGTATATCGTGACTTTTTTTTTTTTGTAAATGCCCTTATTACACTGAAGAAGATTTCTGGGAAATTTTCACCACGAATAAATGTTAAATTTTGTTATATGTCTGTTCTGCATCAATTGGTATTGTCAAGTGCTTTTTCTTTTGATTAGTAATATTGTGCATTATATTTACTGGTTTTTAACTATTAACATATAACATCTACTATTAACATCTTACATTATCATGGCATATTTGTTACAATTAATAAAGTGATATTTATACATTATTTTTAAAGAAAGCCCACACTTTATCTAGATTGTTTTTAGTTTTTGCCTAATGTTCTGTTCTAGGAGCTCATCTAGGACATCACATTATATTTAGTCATAATGTCTTTTTAGGATTTTCCTGACTATGACAGACTATTTCTGATGACTTTGAAGGTTTGAAGAAGCACTGGAAAGGTACTTTGCCACTCAATTGGGATTTGTCTGATTTTTTTCTTATTATTAGATCAGAATGATAGAGTTTTGAAAGGAAAACCACATAGATAAAGTGCCAATGATATCATATCAAAGATATATACTGTCATTATTCGGCTAAATATTATATATCATTGTTGATGTGGCCTTTATATCCTGGCCAATAGGATTTGACAGGTTTTTCTACTGTAAAGTTACTCCCCACAACTCCCTGCTATACTCTGAAGGAAAGTCACAATGCATAGCCCAAACTTAAAAGAGTAGGGAATTACTTTCTTGAAGGTAAAGTATCTACTTAAATTATTTGGAATTCTATATCAAAGATTTGTCTGTTCTCTTCTGATATGGCTCCGATGAGTGGAGGAACACCAGGGCTCTTGTCTGTAGTGTTGTCATTGGATACAATGACACAAACACACATGGAGTGGTTTTAAGGAGCAGAGAGTTTAACAGGCAAGGAAGAAGGAAGAAGCTTCCCTGTACAGAGACAGAGGGAGGGGACTCCAAGAGAGGAAACCCCATGTACCAGTGGAAAAGTGGCTGCATATGAGTAGGATGGGGGAGGTGGTGGCTGATTTGCATAGGGCTCAGGGGACTGGTTTGACCAGGCATAACATTCACGCAGCCCACAAAAAAAAAAAAACTGGCCTTCCCACCCTAGCTTTTTAATATGCAAATACAGGGCACATGATGTCCTACACACTTGGGGATTTGTGGGGGTGGCCATGTTGCCAGGCACATGTTGGGGCAAGGGCAAGAAGAGGGCAGAAATCACCATGTTTCGGTGGACCCAGTTTCTAATGGCTGGTATTTGCATATCAAACGTTGCTGGTCTGGCTTTAAGAGCTGGGGCTTTCCTGTTAAACAAGAAACGTTTCTGGAGCTGCTTTAAAAAAACGGAAACTTCCTAAGGACTCCTTTTCCTTTCTATCTGCCTAAAATAATATCTTAACTCCCATAACACTTCTATTTATTTATTCAATTATTTATTTATATCAGTATGAGGTTGTATATATTTATTTTGTACTTTATGTTATTATCTAATACTATTTAATTTCTTTTATTGCTCAAATCTTTCCAGCATTGGTTTTTGGCAGCTATTTCTGTTGACTGTTTCCCTTTCCCATAATGCCATTATTTGCCTTTTTTTTTTTTTTTTAATAAAAAACACTGTGTTACTTTTTCGAGACCTACAAGATGTTCCATGTTTATCTTGTGTATTTCCTGTAGCAGTGTTATAATCTGCCCTTTCTCCAAAGAATTCTGGTTCCTTCTATTGGAGAATAGTGTCAAGAACCTATAATCTGGGTGGTAGGTCTGTTCACTGCAACTAGGTTGTCATTGCCTCTAGGCCTTCTCAGCTGACAGATTAAGGAAATATATGTGTGTATAATAACCTGTGTATATACACTTATCTGTAAACATTTCTATATGTAATTATATGTATCTGTGAAATGGCTCCATCGTCTGGGGTCTATACCCTGGTTCTTTGTCTCAACCAAGAAAGAATTCAAGACATGGACACACACGAGGAGTGGGTTTGGGAGTGGACAGTTTAATAGACAAAGAAGAAAGAGAGAAAAAGCTTTCTCATGCTAAGAAATTGGATTGCCCAAAAGAGGATTTCTGGTTTGTGGGGGAACACAATTGATTCTGTATAGAGGCTTGAGGAGGCAGTGATTGATTTACATAAGGCCCAGGGGATTGGTTTTACCAGGTGTGCCATTTACATAGCCTGCAAAAGACTGGCCCTCCCACCCTAGTCTTTTATTATGCAAATATGGCTTCTACCTAAAGGTTGCCATGATATCTGCACATGTGTTTTTGCCTGGAGGCCGCCATGACACCAGCACATGTGATGGCAAGGAAAAGAGGATGGGAAAGGCCACATTGAATGTACCTGACTTCCAGGTACAGCTGCTTGTATTTACGTATGAAAGCTCCTAGTTTTCTTATCTATCATGTTGCTTTCTGTTAGAAAAGAAATGTTCTGTGGCACAATAATGGTTGGATATTTGCTCAGAGCACAACTGAATAATGAAGGGGCAACTTTTGGGTTTGGTAAAAATGAGCAAGAAGACAAAGAATAAAACCATTCAAAAAGGACCAATGTATTTCTAAGTACGTTTACCTCCTGCCTTTCTTTCTGTTAGAAAAGAAATGGTTTCCTTTTATTGAAGGAAAATTCCACTGAGAACTTTTACCCTGTTTACCTGCCTAAAAGTAATTTTGTAGTAAGCCCTGTATCATCTATATTAAGCCAAACGTGTTCATACTGATATCTACAACTCTCATTCATTATCATATAGATCATTCTAGCCTCCTTCCCGTTATGACCAGTAATCCCCAACTGCAGTGGTGTGAAACCTAGCTCCTACCATCTGCCAATTATTTATGCAAACTTAAATCCCTGTATACCTGTATTATGGCATCAGAATTGTTAAAACATACCCCTGTGAGAAATAACTTTATCAATTAGAATATAGTGCTTACATACAGTTTCTTTAGGCTTTAAGCTTAAAGCTCCAGTCCTAGCCAAGTTACTT
Organism: Plecturocebus donacophilus; assembly: GCA_004027715.1. Lineage (NCBI taxonomy): Eukaryota > Metazoa > Chordata > Mammalia > Primates > Pitheciidae > Plecturocebus > Plecturocebus donacophilus. The sequence goes on along the minus strand of PVKP010024202.1, from coordinate 15,697 downwards.
AAATCAGCAAATTTTTAGCCCAGTGAGTTTTTTTTTAATACTTTTATTACATTCTGCATTCCATTTTAGGATCTTCTAATGTTTTCTCATTTTTAAATTACTTTTTTCTTTGTGCATTTTAGTTGAGGAAGTTTTTACTGACCTGTCTTCAAGCTCACTGATTTCTCACTTGTACCAACTCTACTAATGAGCCCATCAGATGCATTCTTCATTTTTTTTACGGTGGCTTTTTTATTTCTAACTTTAAAAACAACTTTTTCTTAGACCATTCCCTAAGAAATATTCTAAGAGCATTACTCACCTTGCATGTTACCTACTTTTTCTATTAGAGATTTTAACATATTAGTGATACTTATTTAAAATTCCATGTCTGATAATGCCAACAACTGTGTCATATCTGAATCTGGTTCTGATGATTACTTTTTCTCTTCAAACTGTTTTTTCTTGCCATTTTAACATTTCTTATAATTTTGTAGTTTTTGCTGTTGTTGAAAGCAGGATATGTTACATCAAATAATAGGAGCTGATGTTAGTATGCCTTTATTATGAGGAGTTCTGTTAATATGTTTAGGAGTTGGGCTCTGTTTACTGTTTGCTACAGATAAAGCTGTCAGATAATTCAAATTCCTCTTGATTTTTTTTATCACTTTTTTCCCCTCTTGATTTTGTGTTTCCCTAAGTACCCCTCTTCAGGGCTCCTTCACCTATAATTCACTGTTAATATATTAAAGCCATGTTGCTGTAGTGGAAAGTGGTGGGGGGATAATATTCTTTAACTTTCCTTTTAAATATTTATATTTTAGTTGGCATGCATCTTGACCTTAAATCTCTACAAATGTTTCTTCTCTACAAATGTTTCTTCAGTAGTGGAATTTTTCCCCAGCTCTCTACTCTTTTCCCTGACTGCACTATTCATAATATATTTCCCTGAAGCTCTTGTTCATTGTTATTTCTGCTGTTTTCTTCTCTCTTTTACCTGAGAAAGGAAGACTACACAGAGATAGAGCAGTCCGTTAACTGAGATAAGGCACAGGCAAAGTTATTTTCCCCTGTACTGTGGGCCTTTGTTACAAAAGAATGACCAAATGACCACTCTTCCCCTCCATCACCAGAGTCATGAGAAGATTCTTCTGGGAAATTCACTGGCAGAACTTGGTAGGGTTTTTAGAGATAAAGTCCACACAAATCTTGAGCATCACCTTCCCCCCAACCCCAGATTTCAATCCCATGCAGTTTCTCACTCTCATGCTACTACTCCACACTCAGCCTCCAGTAATTGGTCAAAATGACCATCGAAGTGTTCCTAAGAATTTATCGTTCCAGGGGCTTCTGCCTCCAGTAATCAGAGCTTAGCTGCTTCTCTTGAGATGAACCTGTCTTCAAATTCTGGGAGTTTGCGTTGCAACATTTTTTCTCTCATAGATCCAAAATAAGTTGTCGATTTCCAGTTTTTTTTCTAGCATTTTCTTGTTTTAAGAATGTAAGCAATGACTTCCAAGCCTTTTACATATTGGAAGTATGTTGGAAATATTTTAACAATGGATTCAACTACCTCAATTGGGTTCAACAAATCCAATTATACTCTTTTAGTTATTTTTAAAGGTAAAATTAAATTATTATTGACTATAGTGATCCTGGACAAACACATTTTTAAAACCAAACTTTGCAACTATCATATCATCCTGTTCTCCGTGTATCACTTCAGTAACCCAGTGAGACTCTTTGGCTGGCTTCTTACCAGTTGTTAATATCATATAAATTTGTATTTAGCTAGAAATAGATTTTATTAATATATTATAAACGATCTAAATCAGTATGCCTTGTGATGATGAAAATGTATCTACATTGCAATTTGTAATTGAATAGTTTGTCCTTGTTTATAAAGCATTTTTCCAAGTCACCATAATCTTCAAGGTAAATAAGGAAATAGTAATTGACTAAAATCTTATTACAAGAAAAATTCTTCTTTTAATTTAGAGAAATTTTGAGCAAATGGAATGTATTCATGACACACTGAAATTTATCATGTGCTTCTGCATTGGGATTTCCTTCTAAACATCATGGAAACAAAGAATATGAAGGCATAATTAGTTTTTTTTAAATAAACCACAATTTAGTATTAATATAAATATTAGCCTCTGAAAAAACTCCAACATTTTTCTAAAAGTTTCCTTAAAGTTATCAAACAAGAAATGGGTTATTTGAACAATAAAGAGTTGAAGAATATTTTTGTTGTCAGCTCATAACTATCTCTGTACTGTTCTTCCCATTGGAGTTAGGAAGAATTTCTCAGCAATTAGAAAAGCTTTTCACATAAATACACTCACAACTCAGATGGCTGTGACACTTTGTTTTGTAAGATTATGCTTCTGAAGAACAAATACATCAAAGGGAAGATCTGGGACTCAAGGGCTGCTGTTCAGATTCTTTTGTCTCATAAGAGTACTCCCTTGATGTGGTGCTCTCCTCTTTCCCCTAGGGATGAGACATCCTGTAAGCCAGACTGCAGTGATCGTTATTTCTCTTCTGGGTCTACCCACCCAACGAGGCTAGCAGGCTCTGGACTTGTACTGGGGAGTGTCAGCAAAGGGTCCTGTGATGTGATCATCTTCAAGTCACTTAGCTATAAATACTAGCACCCGCTTCAGTGGAGGCAGCAGGGGAGTGAGGAGGACTCTGTGTGACCTTGATTATAGTTTTATTTCGTGGTACGGTTTTGTGCTGTTTGGCCTGCAGCCAAGAGAGGCTGCTTTCAAGAAGGCATCTACTGCGGCAATTAAGGGAGGATACAAGCTGGCCCTAGGGTGACCTGGATAAATATTAGGATTTCTCGGGTGTAGTTGGGGCCATAGACCTCCCAAGAGATTATGTCCTTTGTCTTTGGCTACCAGGGAGGAAAGAGAAGGACCATCAGGTGGGGGCAGGGTTAGGCACGTCTGAGCTCAGACTCTCCTTGGGTTGGGCTTGCTGCGGCTTCTATGCGGGGTGAAAGGGGGTGGTTCTCAGGCCAATGGAGTTCCAGCCCCAGGGGATCATGGCTGTTTCTGCTGTGTCATACAGGTCACCAGGGAATTGGGGGAAAGCCAGCAGTGACAGGACTTACCCAGCTCCCACGCAGCCCAAAAGGCCAGTCTTACTCCCAGAGTGGCCCCTCAATAGCACTGAATTTATATCCAGGCAACCGGTGAGCAGGGCTGAGATCTTTCCCCAGACTACCTCCCTGCCGAGAAGGCAAGCAGAGCTTTCAGGTTTCATGCCTTCCCACCTGCCCATGGTTTCTATATTACCATCTGCATTCTCTATTCATCCCCTCCCCGACATTCTGTCCAGGAAACTTCAAATTCGGTTGAAACTGTTACTAAGTTTAGCTGCAAGTTTTCTTCTCCCTATGGTCTTTCGCCAGTTCACTGGCAGCCCTCCTTAAGGACCCCTGTGAGACAAAGTCAGGAATGGCTTCCCTGGGAACTACGAGTGCCCACAGGGCTCTTCCCGCTGCTTTCTTTACCCCTGTATTTCACTCAGCTCTCTAAATTCGTCTCAGCTCCAAGTAAGATTAAATCTTTATCTGAACTGGATCTTCAGGTTATCCAGTGAGGATGTGTGTTTGGCTGCAGACATTCCCCCTCATACTTTGGGTCCCCACAGTTTTGGCTGTCTCACAGGGCCTGCCAGGGTAAACCCACTTCCTACAACGGGTCCATGGATTCTCTTGACATTCCTGGTATGTTCCTGTGGTAGTTCCTGGAGCAAAAGCTCACGATGTGAGTCTCCACGTGCTGCTCTGTCCATCTGAGTGGGAACTGCAACTTAGCCCTGATTCCTATCTGCCATTTGTTTTTCCTCTCCCATAGATAGTTTTTTTAAATCACATGGATGTTTAATTTTTTAATTGTAATGAAACAAAAATAGGAATGCCAAATGCTACCGAGAATGTAAAGAAACTGAATCACTCATGCATTGCTGGTGGGAATGTGAAATGTTGCAACCACTTTGGAGTGGAGGACAATTTGTCATTTTTTAATAAAATTAAACATGCAACTACCATACAACCCGGCAATTGTGTTCTTAGTCATTTATCCAAGAGAAACAAAATCTTATGTTCATACAAAGACCTGTATGTAAATGTTTAGAGATTTATTTGTAATAGCTAACTACTGGGAATAGCCCATATGTCTTCAACAGGTAAATTATTAAACAAAATATGGTCCATACATACAATGGAATAATATTCAGCTATTAAAAAGGAGTGAACTATTGACATATGCAACTGTAACGGCCAAAGAGTGTTTTTTGTTCATTTGGTTATTGCCTAGTGTGCAAATAAAGACCACAGCACTGTAGTAAAGAGATAGTTTAATAAACATGAGAAAACCCACGCAATGTGGAAGTTGGAGTTGGTACTCAAATCAGTCTCATCCAAAACTCCTAGGTTAGGGGTTTTCAAAAGCAGTTTTGGGGAAGAGTTGGCAGTGGCTAGGCTTGCTGCTGATTGGTTGGGGCAGAGATGAAATCATAGGAGATCAAAGCTGTTCTCCTGCATGCTAAATCACTTCTAGGTGGGGCCACAGATGCAGGGTTGGTGGGTCCAGATGGAGTAATGGGGTCCAGGTGAAACTATGAGTTTCAGACATGTAAAAAAAAAACCTGAAACGATATCTTGAAAGGCCAATCTACAACAGCCATGTAAGCTGAAGGAATAGCTGACAATTTACGTCTGTACCTTAGCAGAATCAAGCTCCTCTCCACTCCCTCACCTGATGACTTTTCATTACCTTTGCTGAGATGGCTGAGTTTGGGGGAAGGGTTATTATTACTTAAACTATAAATGTCTTCCAAAGTTAGCTTGGCCCCAAAGCCCAGGAATAATTAAGGGGAAGGGAAGATGAAAGGTGGGTTAGCTTGCTCACTGTTACAATTTTTTTACGGATATAATGTTTGCAAAGGTAGTTTCACAACGACTTGGAAGAATCTCTAAAGAATTATGTTATCTGAAAAAAGCCAACCTGAATGGCTACATCTTATATAAATATATGTGTGTGTGTGTGTGTGTATATATATATACACACACATATATACATATACACCCCCAGACATATACATATATTTCTTAAAATGGAAAATTCTAGAAATGAAGAACAGATTAGCAGTTGCAGCAAAAGGGAACTGGATGTGGATATAAAAGATCAACAACAGGAAACTTTGTGGTGACGGGAATGTTTTGTATCGTGACCTTCTCGATGTCAACATCTGGCTGTAATATTATATTTTACAAGATGTTACCACTGTGGGAAACTGGGTAAATGAGACATGGATTTCTCCCTATTATTTCTTAAAACTGCATGTGAATCTACAATTATCCCAAAATAAACAGTTGGTTTTTTTTTTTAGAATTTCTCTTTCTGTTTTCAGTACATATTAAGGAAAGGCCACTCTCTGGAAGCCACACTTTGCTCACTGGGATACTGGCTATGGCTTAGGCTCAGAATTCCATCTTGCTAGAACAGCTGAGTCTTCTTCCCTTATGGCTTCTTATGGTCACTTCCTCCAGCTGGATTGTGGGTTTACTAGAATGTGGCTCAGAGTTCTGACATCCAGAGATGAAAGTTCCCATTGTCAGCACTCTCAGGAATTCCCTGTCTTTAGGAGGTTTTAAAATTATCTAACTTCTTTTTTGGAAACATGAGAGACACAGACATACCTGTCCTTAACAGACCATAACCCCGAGGGTAGCCTAAAGTCAAGCCTTCTCAGATGTAACAATCTAAATCGCTCAATACTCTTTGAAAGTCTAGAATTCTTTCTAAGGGCTGAGGTCACAGAAGAAGTGAGGGATGATATGGGGATCACAGAAAGACAACTGGGAAGCCTTCACCACCAGACCAGTGATGAGAATGGAATCCACAGCAGAGCAGGCAGTGACCAGGAGGAAGCAAGTCCTCAGCCTCATGATGGTGGGGTCATGTAGGGGCTTGCAAATAGCCAGGACATCACAACTATGAGGAGGAAGGCTGCTGCTTACAGAAACACAATGGCAAAGGCTTATATGAAACAGGCAGCAAAAGAAACAGTTTACTTGCCTAAAAGAAAGATGATCAGCAACTAAGGAATAATTGCAGCCATAAAACAGCATTCACAGAAGGAGAAACTGCTGAGTAAAATATACATAGGTGTCTGGAGGTGATGGTCAGCCAGGTGATGGTTATTATGAATGTGTTTCCCATGATGGAGGCCAGGAATGCCAGCAGGTGCACCAGGAAGAGGACATACCCCAGGGGCTGGATGGCAGGAAACCCCTCCAGGACAAATTCCTGGACTGCTGTCCCAGTTCTCATCTCCATCTTTATCTCCATGTCTACATCTGTCATCAACTCTTTTTGATCTTCTAGGTAGAAAATATCACTGAAGACCAAATAATTTAATTGATGACCAATTTTTTTTTAAAAAAGCACTGCTTACAGTTGCTATTCTGAATGGTAAATCATTTTCTATTTTCAGAATAGTTTATTATAAATTATTGTGAACATTTTGCATTATTAAATTATAAACACTGAAGGGTTTATTTTTTGGTTTGTTTTGGAGAATAATTTTTATGTGCAATTTAAGTTTTCTAGACAATAACATTTTTAAATAATACTCCATAAGGTGAACAATGCAAAGTAAAAATCATTATTTTTCTCAGACAAACAGACAACAATGAAGGCTGTCACCCCCCAGGTAACATTCTTTCATGGGGTCACAGTTTTAATTTCGACACTTCAGATATGATGTGTTCTATAAAGCCCTCCTATGCATTGACTTTAGCCCTCTGAAAACAAAAAACATGAAAAAGCCATGTTCCTATTACCATGCTCCAACCCAGTTATTTTCCTGAAGTTCATTTAGCTTGAGTTCTTTACTCAAGACCCTAGAGTGAGTCTTAAAGCTCACTATCATAGCATCTCGTAACTACCCAGTCCATGAATTTAAAAGAAACCATGTCTGAAGATGGGGGAAAATGGTTACATAACCTTGTTGTTCCGACTCAATGGATAGGCATATAACAAGTGAATATGTATTCCTCTCATTCTACCAACATAGCAGAATGGAAGTGTTTTCTTCTGCTGTTAGTCATAAATTACTCTTCAATACTCTTTATTTTGGGCACATTATTATTACATTGGAAGATTCTGGTGGAATTGGAACTGTGCCTGGATGCCCATTGCAATCACTAAAGGACCATTAATTGTTTTTAAAAGCCAAAACCTAACTAGAAACCAGATGAACTGATATACAATCTTTGGGAAGGAGTCTGGTCATATGCTGGAAATTAGTGCTCTAGTGAATAAGATACCATAATTAAACTGTGTTTGATTGACTTGTTTGATTTGGCCAAACCCATTGCTTCGACTTCCCTCTTAGACCAGCCTCTGGTTTAAATATTTAACCCATTAGATTGCAAATCATCTCATCCCCATGGTCAAGTACTCACCAAGAAGAAGCTCACAGGAAATATAATTTCTGTGATTATATGCTTCTCTTTTCTTCCAACAAACCAAGACCTTTCTCTCAGGCTAATGGAAAGAAAAAGGGAAAAGCTAGACCTATAAAAAGTCAATGAATGCCTTATGTCAAATCAATAGGAAATTGTTAAGGCCAGTTACTTTCAATGAAGACAGAAATTTCCAAACCCTGGAGGAGTAAGAGTCATAGTTTTCCCCTATGGCAATCTGGCTGATAAATCTTAGACATTAAGATAACAAAAATGCCTCAAATATGCATTAGCATTTGCTGGTGTAACTATTTAGAATTCTTGAACATAGTCTTATTCATTCTATGGAACATGATGACATGGTCTACCATGATGAACATCAAATTTGGTTGGACATGCATCCATCCATGCATCCATCCCAAAACAGACTGAGGAAAAGGTGACCACAAAGGCCAAATTTACTTGCTTATAGACCCTGTTAGCCACTTTCCTGTCAACCAGTTGCTCCTCATCTTGCTGAGTAGGTGAGCATCACTGCAGTCATATGAAAACACGTTAAAGTTCTCTCTGGTAGCACAGGATTACTTGCTATCACCAATGAAGGCACACAAGGTCTGGAAGGACAAAGCTCTGGAACATTCACCTGTCATCAGTAGAGTGTGAAAAAAGGAAACAGGAACTAAAATTGCAACAGATTCTCTGGGTGATATTTAATTGTTCACTGTCTAAAATGGGAAATTTCATCAGAAATATATTGTAATTACCATTTCACTGCATATGGTAACATACTGCCATATTTACTATTCTCAGTGGTCAACATGGTCCTCTGTGAAAATCTTCAGAGGTAGATTTGGCATGACTGTCCCAGGGTTATACAATTTGTAAAATACGTAATTGCATATGTTGAGAAAGAGAGACTTAAGCAACAGAAATACTTTTTTGCAATTAAGTTGTCATTACTTTTTCTTTTATTTTCCTTTTTCTTTCCTTTCCTTTCTCTTTCTTTTTTTTTTTTTGCTTTTTAATGTGATATTTTCTTTATGGAGGTATAATTTACATACTGTAAAATACACAAATTTTAATTGTACAGGTTGATAATTTTTTATTTATGTAAACAGCCATGTAACTACTACTCAAACTATAAAATATTCTCATTTCACTGTAAATTTCCTTCTGGCCCTACCCAGTCAATAGCACACACCAGAAGAAAACAATTCTTTTTATTTGTATCATCAAAAATTAATTTTGCTTGCTCTTCAATGGAATATGGCATGTGTTTTTTTCTTCTCTGGCTTATTTTATTTTCTCAACATGTTTCTAAGATCTGTTCATGCTCTTCCATGTGTCAGTAATTTATTCTTCATTTTTTCAGAAGAGAATGGAATATCTTTTCTATTCTATTTTTACTTTTAATTTTTCAACCTTTAGTTTAGATTCAGGGAATACATGTACAAGTTTGTTACCTGGGTATATTGTGTGATCCTGAGGTTTGGGATATGAATGATATAATCACCCAGGTACTAAGAATAGTATCCAAAAGTTTTTCAACCCTTTCTGCCTTCCCTCCATGTCCCCTCTAGCAGTCTGGAGTGTTAATTGTTGCCATCTTTATGTCCACAGTACCCAATGTTTAGCTCCCACTTAAAAATGAAAACATGAAGTATTTAGTTTTCTCTTCCTGCTTTAATTTACTTAGGATAAGGGCCTCCAGCTCCATCCATGTTGCTGCAAAAGACACGATTTTTAATTTTTTTTTATGGCTGTGTAGTATTCCATAGTGTATGTGTACCACATTTTCTTTATCCAGTCTACCATTGATGGGCATTTAGGTTAATTCTGTGACTTTGCTATTGTGAATAGGGCTGTGATGAACATGCAAGCGCATGTGTCTTTTTTGTGGAATAATTTGTTTTCTTTGGGATATATACCCAGAAATGGCATCTCTGGGTCAAATGGTAGTTTTAAGTTCTTTGAGAACTTTTCAAACTGCTTTCCATAGTGCCTGAACTAATTAATATTCCCACCAAGAGTGTATAAACAGTCCCTTTTCTCTGTGGCTTCACCAACAGCGGTTGTTTTTTACTTTTTTTATTATTGGTAGGGGTTTTATTATTGATTTAATTTCAGAATGTGTATGGTCTGCTCAGTGTGTCAACTTCTTCCTGTTTCAATCTTGGGAGATTGTTTCCAGGAATATATTCATTACCTATAGATTTTCTAGTTTATGTACATAGAAGAGTTCATAATAGTCTGTGAGGATCTTTTTTATTTATTTGAGTCAGTTGTAATGTCACCTTTGTTGTTTCTAATTGGGTTTATTTGAGTCTTCTCTATTTTTTGCCTTGTTAATCTAACTAGGTGTTGATTGACCTTGTTTATCCTTTCAAAGAACTTTTAGTTTTGTTTATTCTTTGTATGGAGTTTTGGATCTCAGTTTTATTCAGTTCCACTCTGATTATTTATTTTCTTCTGCTAGCTTTATGGTTAGTTTGTTATTGTTTTTCTAGTTCCTGCAAGCATAATGTTAGATTATTAATTTAAGATCTTTCTAACTTTTTGAAGTAGGCATTTAGTGCTATAAACTTTCTTCTGAGCACTGCTTCTGCTTTTACGCCATTCCAGAGATTTTTTAGTATGTTGTGTCTTGTCTCTGTTCTCGTTTACTTCAAATAATTTCTTGATTTCTGCCTTGATTTTGTTGTTTACCCAAAAGTCATTCAGAAGAGAAAGTTGTTTAGTTTATATGTGATTATATGGTTTTTAGAGCTCTTCTTGGTATTGACTTTTATTTTTATTCCACTGTGGTCTGAGAGTATGGTTGATATTATTTTGATTTTTTTTTATTTATTGAGACTTGCTTTATTGCTGAACATGTGGTCAATTTTGGAGTATGTTCTGTGTGCAGAAAAGAAGAACGTTTATTCTGTGGTTGATGAATGGAGTATTCTGTAGATATCTATTATGTTCTGTTGGTCAAGTGTTGAGATTAAACCCAGAGACTTTTTTGTTATTTTCAGCCTTGATATTTGTCCAATGCTGTCAGTGGGGTTTGAAGTCTCCTACTATTATTGTGTGGCTTTCTAAGTCTTTTTATGTCTAGAAGTACTTGTTTTATGAATCTGGGTGCTACAATGGTGGGTGAGTATACGTTTAGGATAGTTAAGTCTTCTGGTTGAATTGTACCTTTTATCATTATCTTATCCCCTTCCTCATTCTTTGTTTACTGTTGTTGCTTTAAAGTCTGTTTTATCTAAGAATAGCAATTCTGGCTCTTTTTTGTTTTCTGTTTTTGTGGTAGATCGTTCTCTAACTCTTTACTTTGAGCCTGCATGTGTCTTTATGTGTGAAATGGGTCTCTTGAAGACTACAGATGAATGGATCTTGTTTTTGTATCCAACTTGCCACTCTGTGTCTTTTAAGTGAGGTATTTATATGATTTACATTCAAGGTTAATATTACTATTTGAGGTTTTGATCCTATCATAAAGCTGTCTGCTGGTTGCTTTGTAGTTCCTATTGTGTTTTTGCTTTATAGTGTCTGCAGGCTATGTACTTAGTGTGTTTTTTGTGGTGGCAGGCATTATTCTTTTGTTTGCATGATCAGAACTCCCTTAAGTATATCCTAAAAGTCTGGTTTAGTGGTGACAAATTAGTGCTTTCTTGTCTGGAAAATATTTTACTTCTCCTTTATTTAGGAAGGCTAGTTTGGAAGGATATGAAATTCTTGGTTAGAATTGTTTTACTTTAGGAATGCTGAAAATAGCCTCCCAATCTTTCCTGGCTTGAAAGATTTCTGATAAGAAGTTTTCTGCTAGCCTGGTAGGGTTTCTTTGTATGTGATTTGCCCTTTTTCTCTAGCGCATTTAAGATTTTTTTCTTTAGTGTTGACTTTACAGAGTCTGGTGAGTATATGCCTCGGTGATGTTCATTTTGTATAGTACCTCACAAGTGTTCTCTAGATTTCTTGTATCTGAATGTCTACCTCTCTAGCAAGATTGGGGAATATTTGGAAAGAAATATTAGGGAAGTTTTGTTCAATGATTTCCTCAAACATACATTCCAGCTTTTCTGCTTTTTCTCCTCTCTCAGAAATGCCAGTAATTCATGTTTGGTAATTTTACAGAATCCAATAGCTCTGAATGATTTTGCTCATTTTTAAAATTCTTTTTTCTTCATTTGTCAGACCGGGTTTTTTAAAAAGACTGGTCTTCAAGCTCTGAAATTCTTTCTTCTGTTTGCTGCAATCTATTGATAAAGCTTTCAATTGTATTTTGAAATTCCTTAAGTGAGTTTTTCAATTCAAGAAGCTTTGATTGATTTTTTCTTAAGATGTTTATCTGTTCTTTTATTTCCTCAATTGCTTTAGAAGTTTCTTCATGTTGATTTTCAACCTGGTCTTGACTCTCATTGAGTTTCCTTGCAATTCATTATTTAAATTATTTATTTCATTTCATTTTATTTTATTTTTGTCTCTGTCACACAGCCTGGAGTGCAGTGGCATGATCTCCACTTGCTGCAACCTTTGCCTCCCGAATTCAAGTGATTCTCCTGCCTCAGCCTTCCAAGTAGCTGGGATTATTCAAGTAGCTTTGAATACCAGGCACCTGCCACTGCACCTGGCTAATTTCCAGTATTTTTAGTAGAGACAGCGTTTCTCCATGTTGGCCAGGCTAGTCTCAAACTCCTGACCACAGGTGATCTACCTTCCTTAGCCTCCCAAAATGCTCAGATTACAGGTGTGAGCCACTGCACCTGGCCCATGCTTTAAATTCTTTATCTGTCCTTGCTTAGTTTCCACTTTAGTTAGGGACTATTGCTGAGGAGCTAGTGAAATACTTTGGTGGTGTCACTACATTCAGAATCATAATGGCAGAATTCTTGTGCTGCTTCCTTCTTATCTAGAGACACTAGCACTTCTAATTTTTGTAGTTATTTTTTTGACATTTAGACTTTTTTCTTTTCTTTCTTTCTCTGTAATGTTATTATTATTACTTCTTTTTTCCTCTCTCTAGTGGGTGTGACTATAGAGAATGCTCAATAGGGTATTTTGGCTTGTTCCTATAGCCCTATGCACTTCTTTCAGGTTTTATATTGGGCTGTGCAGTTCATCCTACAAGCCTGTAAATGGCACTTATAGGTAAGAGCCAGCTGCTGCCAATGTGATGGGGTACATACATGACCCTTGTTTATTGGCAGAAGCTCTCTGTTGCCTCAGGCAATAAACTAATCCTAAAATGCACAGTGGTCTGAGCTCCCTGCTCAACCTAAGGTCAGGGGAGGGATTAGGAGCAAGACTCATGAAAGGTAGGGCTAGAACAGATAGGTCTGCCTGCAGATCCCCTAATGACAGGAACAAGAACCAGTACCAAAGGATAATCAAATTTGTAGCCACCAGGCACCCAGAGGTGTGCCTAGGCATGGAGGAGGGAAACCTGGGCTCCAAGTTCTATGTATGGGGATTGAGGGGAGCCTAAGCGTTGATCTCCTTTCTGGGCATGGAGTGGAGAGGGTCTCAGTGTACCATGATCTATGTCTAGGCAGGGCAGGGCAGCTCAAGGTGCCAATCCAGATTAGGAGGTGCTCCAAATGCCTGGTGATCTGCTTGGGCATGGAGCAGTGACAGCCTCTCCAAGATATATGCCCAGGAAGGGTGGTTGGCTCAGATTGCTGCAAGCAAGCAAGTGCTCCAAATGCCTGGATTTCTGCCTGGGAGTGGAGCAGAGATGATCCCACTGCACCATGATCTCAGAGGAGCAGGGTGAGATACCCAACAAGTTCCAGGTGGCCAAGCTGGCTTTGGCTGCAAGTCCTGCCACCAGGAGAAACTGCAGCTATTGCAGCCCTCTTCTCACCCCAGGCTTGTGACAGGGGAGAGCATAATTCCACAGTTCTGGCTGTGAAAGCCCCTATCCTGCTCTAGAGCTGACACACCAATCTCCAGCCTGAGACAAAAACACCTGCATGGCCATGCTGTTGGGTCAACAAAGATAGCTGCTTTTTATGCACCCAAATTAAAGCTGGCATCCTGCTCTCAACCCCAGGTTTGAGAAAACATCTGCAGCTTTTCCCAATGTCTTTCTTCACACCATCTCCAAGCCTCTCCCCAAGTTAACTTCAGGGCTTGGAAGAAGCAAAGTGCTCTCCCTTAGCCTGAGTTGATCCCCAGTGGGAAGGTGAGTCACAGAGGGAGGCTCTTTCCGTCTCTCATGCACTGGGGCTTCACTCACTTTTATCAACTGGTCACCTAATGGGGGCTGTTTGCTGGTATTCTTTTCTCTGGGATCTGGGGTACCCTTCACAATTTCAGTGGGTTCTCATTTTCCTTCTTCAAGTCAAGCTCACAGCGTTAATATTTACATACTACCTTGCTATTTCCAGGTGGCTGAGGCATGCTTAAAACTTCTAATCTACCATCATTTCCAGGTTTCCCGGGTATTCTGGCATCCTCCCTATGGATCTCCCCTGATTTCCTCCTTTATATTGCTTTGTAGTTATCTACTATATAAATACTCCACCGTTTACTATTCTTTCACTGAAAGATGTTTGTGTCCTTTCCATTTTATGGCTATGTTGAATAAAGCTGCTGATGATGTAGCATTCATTTTTCTTGGGTATATGACATAATTTGAAAGTGCTGGATGACAGGATAAGTCTTAACACTATAAGAAATTACAAAACAGTTTCCAAAATTAAATTTAGGCTCCCAGCAGTAATCTTTGATTACTCTACATCTCCCCAGCACTTGGTCTTATGAGGCGTTGTTAACTGGAGGCATTCTGGTGGTGTCTAGTGGTATCTTATTTGGACTTTCTTTTCATTTTCTGGTGACTACTAATTTTGAATACTTTTTCATTAACTTATTGGTTTAAATCTTCTTTCATAAAGTACCTGTTAAAGTCTTCTACCCATTTTTAAATATCGGCCTTCTTTTAACCCTTAAAACTATATATTCCTGATATTTGTTGTCAGAAAAAATATTTTCTCCCAGTTTGTGGCTCACTTTTAAAATTTCTTTACCATGTCTTTAGATGTGCAGATTCTTTTTATTTGATGAAGTCCAATGTATCAAGTTTCTTCTTTTGTAGTTAGTGCTTCCATATCCTGCCCAAGAAATTTTCACCTACCCTAAGCCAATAGAAACATTATCCTATGTTTTCTTACGGAAGATTTTTAATTTTGACCTTCACATGTAGGTCTATAATTGATTTCAACTTGATGTTACATGAACTATCTGAGGTAGAAGTTAAGGTTTCCGTGGATCTCCAGGTGCACTAGCAACATTTTGAAGAGAACTTTTTCCCCACTGAAGTTCATATGTCATAATTAAGCCATGTACAGTTTATTGCTGAATTTTCTATTCTGTTCCATTGATGTATTTTTTCATCCTTACTCTAATATTATGCTGTTTCAATTTGTGGAATTGAAAAGTATTTCTTTTCCTCCTTCTGCTCTATTTTCTGAAAGTTTTTGTAGATAATTAATATTATTTCTAATACTTATCGAACATTTCCTAAATATTTGATAAAACTCACCAGTCAAACCTAGAGGTTTTTTTTACAGACATGTTTTTAATTACATACACAATTTCTTTATTTAATAGATAAGCTATTTCAATTTTTGATTTCTTCTTGTGTTAGTTTGGTAGATTGTATTTTTCAAGGAAATCATCCATCTCGTCTTAGTTACCAAACTTATTGGCATTAAAGGAATATCATTACATTATTATTTGTTAATATCTGTAGAATTTATAGTGATATAGCTTCTGATTTTAGATATAGAAATTTGGCTTCTCCCTGTCTTTTTTCCTTGATCAGTCTTGCTAAAAGTTTAACAACTTTGAGACATTTCAAAGAATAAACTTTTGCATTGTTAATTTTTCATTTTGTTTGCTTTCGATTTTATAGATTCATCTATATGTGCATACAAATTTGTATGCATACCTTGAGTTTAATTTTCTTGTTCTACCTTTTAAAATGAGACTCTTGAATAATTTATTTTATACCTTTATTCTTTTCAAATAATGGTAAGCGTTCCAACTGTGATGTTTGAAACTGTCTATCTCCGCAGACTCAGGGACAGTCCCTCCAGTCCAAAGGCTCACTGCAATTGCCCCTCAGCCCCCTTCAAACTGGACTTCTGGTTTTTTCTTTCCTTCTGTCCTTGAATTCGGAAAAGCTTCTTCCTGAGGTCCTTCTGCCGCTTCAGCTTCTCCTCTTCCTCCTTCTGCCTG
>PVKP010024201.1:0-35295 GCA_004027715.1 Plecturocebus donacophilus | reverse complement strand
GGGGGATCCTCCCATTCCACTGCTGCTATAGGTACATTCCCCTTCATCTGCTCTTCCCCTGGTTTCTGTAAGAAGGGTTAATTATTCTACGGAGGATCAGTAGCACAACCTGAGGAGTCCTCAGTGTTCACAGCAGACAGCCCGTCTCAGTCTGGCTATCTGACCACCAGTGTCTCTGTGCCACCTGGCCAAGGCTAATGAGAAAGTTGTATAGACATGTGTTGCTTCACACAGTAGGTAGAATAAAGGAGTTCACAGTTCCTCAAGAAGACTGAAAAGGACTCTGATAACTGGCATGGACCAAACGCCAGCCAGGGAGCCCTGGTACACTGGGGGTTATGCAAGGAGAGGCAGCTCTCAGAGTACAGAGGGGTGAGGGCTGTTTCTAAAGCCCTGGGCTGAATGAGAACATTTTGCAAAACTTGCTTAGAAACACTGGTTCCTAAGCAATTGATTCCTGTTGGGGTCCCACTGGGAAAGGTTGTTTCTAAACAGTCTGGATGGAAAGGAAATGGTGGCATTTTTAGAGAGAGAAAATAAACTTGCTCTGTTATTTAAACTTAGATACTAGAATAAATACTAGAATCTCGGGTCCTTTTAAAGTTGTTTCAAAGCTTCAGAAAGAAACACAATAAAAGTTGAATAAGGATTTATGTTATATAGTCATCCATGCAAGCAAGTAGACTGACTGATTAAATAAAGTATAGTGTGATTATTATAATGTAGGTCACAGACAGTATAAGCTTAGTGAATTTCCTGCATTAGAAAACTAAGCCTCTTACATTAAGTGAAGCACACTGGACATTTAATATGGTTTTTACAACCAAAACTGAGGTCTATAAATGGAAGGTCCTGAAATGATGGTGTTGGGGGCAAGGAGGGGGAGTGTTCTAAGTTGAATTTTGGGAGAACAGATTTTATGTTTCCTTTTAAGTAACAACACCACCTTTCACATCTCCATCAACTCAAACTAACCCCATGAAGTCACTGACAACCTTGGGATTTGGAGACCTGGCATCATAGGTAGCAAAGACAGATGAGAACTGAATGACAGTCAACCATAAAGAAAACTTTTACCTGTGACCCGTTAAACAAACAAACTTGGATAAAATCAAATAAATAAATAAATAGAAGTATTTTGAGAAAGAAGATATATTTTATATATTTCATATATATATACTTATACATATATATAAACATGCAAATACACATACACCTATATGTTGTATGTATACACATACATACATACATGACACATGCAGATATTATACTGCTCTGAAAAAATAATTAAAAAGTGTGTAAGTAGTGTTTTTATCTTAAGATTGAAAGACAGCAGGGCTTAGTATCATAACAAGTAAATAATAGTTAGCCTGTGATTATGGTGGTGACAGACAATTACATCCTTTGACTACCTGAGCTTTCAAAATTCAGAAATTTACATTCTTACAACAATTAAGTGGAAAATGTTGTCATGTAATGAAAATGGGTGTCTTTTAACAAAAATTATTTCTCAGAAGGAAAGACTAAAATCCTTCCTTCTAAAATTTAGAGATCGCGATTGTTCCTATTCTGTGGACAAACGTGACTTAAAAGACGTCCATGGAAGGAATCCTCTGAGATGTTTTAAAAGTGGCAAATATGTCTGGTCCTGAATGACTACATGCTGTGATTTACTTTGCAGTGCTCCTGAGAATACCAATGAGCCCTGGAGACTGATCTGGAGTCAGAGGCAGTGATGGCTCACTGGGGTCAGCAGTGCAATGATGGGAATGGGTGCGGTGCATGGTAGGAGTGCTGGCAGAGGGAGCATGTTATAGACCAGTAGGGAGCTTGACCTTGAAACAGGAAATCAGAAGTACACGGGTTCTACTTTGAGTTTATGCCTTTAAATAACAGGGGAATTCAGATGATTTAACTAACCTTAACAAACCTTTTCTCACATCCTTAATGGGGAATAATGAGGCCTAGCAGATTTCTTTTATGAGGATTAAATGAGATAATACGTGTGAAACACTCCAGACAGTACACAGGACTATTGAAGCCCTCTGTAGAGAGTAGCCACTATTATCCTCACTCTTGCATTTTACATTTAGAAGTATTTTATGTTCTTTGTTTATGGGCCCTAACAATGCCCAGGGATATTTTTAAAGGAAAATATTGGAAAGATTAACTTCATATTAAGCTGTAGGTATTAAATTGCACTTTAAGTATAGCAGAGGTTTGAGAAGGCTGAGATCAAGAGCCTGTTCTGAAAAACAGATAAATGGCCTTTAAAGACTTTTGAACTTTCCTAAGTCCCCTTTTGTTCATCTATAAAATGAGAATAATAATAAAAGTTCCTTACTTCTGGGATGATTGGGAAGCATAAATGCCTATGAAGTACTTGGCATGGTGACTGATGGATATATCAAGTCCTCAGTAAAAGCTGTTAATAATATTAATACAAATAATTACATATTTTAAAAACCTAGAGTGTTTTCTAATTTTTTAAATAAAATCATTTCCCATTTTTGGTGGTGGTTCTATATCAAATATATAAGGCAATAAAATAAAAATAAGCAAATAAATGTTTAAAAACCCACAGAAAGGAAAACAATCCATAAAGGTATAAAGAGGCCAGGCGTGGTAGTTCACACCTGTAATCCAAGCACTTTGGGAGGCCTAGGCAGGCAGATCACCTGAGGTAGCGAGTTCGAGACCAACCTGGCCAATATGGTGAAATCCCATCTCTACAAAAATAAAAATTAAAAAATTAGCTAGGTGTGGTGGTGGGCACCTGTAATCCCAGCTACTTGGGACGCTGAGGCACAAGAATCGCTCAAACCCAGGAGGCGGAGTTGCAATGAGCCAAGATCACTCCACTACACTCCAGCCTGGAGTAAAGAGCAAGTCTCTGTCTCAGTAAATAAGTAAATGAATGAATAAATAAATGTGTACAAAGAAAAAGAATAAATATCATTATAGCTAAACATCTGGTGAATGCAGAGAACAATTTTTAGATAAAAAATATTCTAATTTATATTTGTTTAATTTGCCCATGCTCACAACTGCTATGCCTTATATATGTCTAGTGGAAATATTTGTTTATATAATCAGTCATTTATGTATTAAATATTTTGGAGCATCAACTAGTTCCTGCTCCCAAGGAGGCTGCTCCTTGATGGGTATGATAAACAATAAACAAACTGACAAATTACACAAATTATTCTGTATTAAGAATCCCAGTGAGTGCTGTGAAGGAGTACAGAGTGCAGTTAGCAGTAAAATCTAATTCAGACGAGGGGATTAGGAGGGGTTCCCTGAGAAGCTAACATCTAAGATGGACCAGAAAGGTGAGCAAAAGTTAGCGGTAGAAGCAACTGGAAGCATGAAGCCTCCAATGTGGGAAGGATGAGGAGAAATCTCCAGGAAACAGACCAGCCTGCAGAATTTTGAGCACCAGGAAAATGTGCTAATGAAGCTACCAGAGTAGGGAGAATCCAGAACACATAATAGAGTCCAGCTGGCCATGTCAAGGATCCTAGTCCTGAGCCTACGAGGAAAGAAAAGCCACCAGATGGATTCCTGACAGGGGAAAATGAGAAGGGCTTTGCAGCTTTTGGCTATCATGCGAAAAAAAGGATTGGAGGAGAGCTGGAATAGGTATAAGGAGATTTATTTATTCAGAAGCTTCTGTTGAAGCCCATTTAAGAGATAATGGTGTTTTGGATGCCAGTGGTAGATGCGGAAAAAGTTGATAGATCAAGAAATATTTGGTTTCCATTTGTTTGTGTCATCTATGGTTTCTTTCAGCAGTGTTTTGTAGTTTTCTTTGTAGAGGTCCTTTGCCTCCTTAATTAGGCATATTCCTAAGTGTTTTGTTTTTCAGCTGTTGTAAAAGGGGTTGAGCTCTTGATTTGATGCTCAGCTTGGTCGCTGTTGGTGTACAGAAGACCTACTAATTTGTGTACATTAATTTTATATCCTGAAACTTTGCTGAACTCTTTTATCAGTTCTAGGATCTTTCTGGGAGTATCTTTAGGGTTTTCTAGGTAAACAATCATATCATCAGCAAACAGTGACAGTTTGACTTCCTCTTTACCAATTTGGGTGCCCTTTATTTCTTTCTCTTGTCTGATTGTTCTGGCTAGGACTTCTGGTACTATGTTGAAGAGGAGTGGTGAGAGTGGGCATCTTTGTCTTGTTCCAATCCTCAGAGAAAATGTTTTCAACTTTTCCCCATTCTGTATTATGTTGGCTGTGGGTTTGTCATAGATGGCTTTTATTATATTGAAATATGTCCCTTGTGTCCCTAGTATGCTGATTTTGCTGAGTTTTTTGTTTGTTTGTTTTGTTGTTTGTTGTTTTTTTTCTTTTTTTTCTTTTTTTTTTTTCATATGGAGTTTAGCTCTTGTTGCCCAGGCTAGAGTGCAATGGCATGATCTTGGCTCACTGCAACCTTCCCCCACCCAGGTTCAAGCAATTCTCCTGCCTCAGCCTCCCGAATAGCTGGGATTACAGATGCTCGCCACCACACCCAGTGAATTTTTTGTATTTTTAGTAAAGATGGGGATTCGCCATGTTGGCCAGGCTGGTCCTGAACTCCTAGGGTTTTTATCATAAAGGGATGTTGGATTTTGTAGAATGCTTTTTCTGCATCTATTGAGATGATTATGTGATTGTTGTTTTTAATTCTGTTTATGTGGTGTATCCCATTTATTGACTTGTGTATGTTAAACCATCCCTGCATCCTTGGTATGAAACCCACTTAATCATGATGGATTATCTTTTTGATACGTTGTTGGATTTGGTTAACTGGTATTTTGTTAAGGATTTCGGCATCTATGTTCATCAGGGATATTGGTCTGTAGTTTTCTTTTTTGGTTATGTCCCTTCCTGGTTTTGATATTAAGGTGGTACTGGGTTCATAGAATGATTTAAGGAGGGTTACCTCTTTCACTATCTTGTGGAATAGTGTCAGTAGGATTGGTACCAATTTTCCTTTGAGAGTCTGGAAGAATTCCGCTCTGAATCCATCTTGTCCTGAACTTTTTTGTTGGTAATTTTTAAATTTCCATTTCAAACTCACAACTTTTAATTGGTCTGTTCAGGTTATCTTACTCTTCCTGATTTAAGCTAGAAGGATTGTATCTTTCCAGGAATTTATCCATCTCTTCTAGATTTTCTAGTTTATTTGCATGAAAGTGTTTGTAGTAGCCTTGAATTATCTTTGTATTTCTGTGATGTCTGTTGTGATAATTCCCATTTCATTTCTGATTGAGCTTATTTGGATTTTCTCTCTTCTTTTATTGGTTAATCTTGCTAATGGTCTATTGATTTTATTTATCATTCAGAAAACCCAGCTTTTTGTTTGCAACAAAACACCACCTGTTCCTCAATAACCAATGGAAATAAAAAAAAGAAATTAGAGGTAATATTAAATATAAACTTAAATTTATGGATATAAAGTGTCTATATTCCCAAAGAACAAATGGATATTAAAATATTGTCAAGTATATTTACTTTGATTTTTCAGGTCTGTTGTTAAAAGTTATTATTTTGTTTTGAAAAGATGACATGTCTTGTGGAAATTTTTAATAAAATAAAATTAGTTTCAAAAAAAAAAAGAGAGAAAAATATCTGGGAGACAGAATTCACAGGACCTGGCTGGCTGTTGATAGACTCCAGCACAAGATGGTGAGGAAAAGATGTCAGGATAAGTAGGATAGCCACAAGTCCTAGTGAGCAGTTGGATAGACAAGGGTGCTGCTCTTTGCTGATGTGGATGCAGAGAGGAAGTGCAGGGACATGGCAGGGAAAGTGGGAGGTGTGGTAGTGGTACTGGCGAAAGAGGTTAAAATACTGTTTTAAAATTGCACAGCAAAGGTGAAAAAACCAATAGAATGAAATCTACAATAATTAAATAGAGTTAGAAAAAGATCAAGACAAATATTAATACTGAAGGCACCAAGGGCTTTAAATGGGGATGACATCTGTTAATATAAAGTGGCTCAGGCCTTTCAAAGAGACAGTATTTGTCAAATAGCAACCACAAGCTCCAGAGTTATGTTTAGAATTGCTATGTTTAGAAGTGGCATCATTCAATGCTACTGACCAAAGTATGTAAAATTACTCATATTTAGAATGCCCACTGTCTGTCAGATACTGAACAAAGTATTTCTTACGTATTGCCTAATGCAATTCCCACAGTCACCTCATTCGGTAGATCTATTTTACCCATGAGAAAATGGAGGCTCAGAAGGGACTGGTCACCCAACTGGTAAGCAGTAAATCAGGTGGTTCTTCCTCCAGTGCTCATGCATTTTCTCCTTTATTATGTTGTCTGTTATTGCACCCATGTATCTTAAGTGACCTCTAGGGGTACCTATGCCACTATCTCCAGTAAAATGTAAGGTGATGATTCACTGATATTTTCGCTTACCTGGAAAATAGCCCTTCATCTTTTGTCCACAGCATCCTTATTTCAATCTGAGTAAATCCCTCTCCACCATGAAGCTTCAGCCAGTGGGGCTGTTAATAGAGTGCCCTGTGCTTCCTATGACAAGGAGGTAGAAGGGTCAGGGGTTCAATAAGAATCGATGGAAAGTCTTCCTAATTTAAGCTAGGAGGATTGTATCTTTCCACGAATTTATCTATCTTTTCTACGTTTTCTAGTTTATGTGCATAAAGGTGTTCATAGTAGTCTTGAATGATCTTTTGTATTTCTGTGGATTTTTCCTGGATCTGGAACGAGGAGCAGAGTGAAGCAAAGGCTGATGAGTGGGAGCCCAACAAAGCTGTCAGGCAGTTCTTGCTGCCTTGATTCTTGTGCTTCCAAATGTCTTCTTTGGCTGCCCTGTAATCCTGTTAAGTCCTTCAGTTTTTATTTTTTTCAGTGATTTCCCTTTTGGCTTAGGTTAGACAAACTCAGTCTCTCCTACTTTCAACCAAGTAATTCCCACTAAAACATTAGACCCATTTCATTCTGAAGAATCAGGAGCTGTGTGGAGGGGACATCTTGCCCTTGAAGCTCTGTCTGCAGCTATTTTGTTCTGTTGTGCTTTGTAAGTTTGTGCTTTTACAAGTTTGTAAACTTGTTGTTTGATAAATTTCCATAGGAGTGATTAGGGCACAGTGTCTAGCCTCCTTCTAACCTGCTTAATAAAAAGAGGGTTTCATAGAAAAAGTTGATTTTGGGCAGAGTTTGAAATAAAGTGGTATATTTTTTAACACTACTACAAAAAACTACCTGAGACTGGGTAATTTATGAGGAAAAGAGGTTTAAGTGACTCACAGCTCTGAAGGCTGTACAGGAAACATGGCTGAGAGGCCTCAGAAAACTTACAATTATGGTGGAAAGTTGAAGGGGAAGCAAGCATGTCTTACCACGGCAAAGCAGGTGGGGTGGGGAGAACTGCCCCACACTTTTAAACCATCAGACCTCATGAGAACTCTCACTATCATGAGAACGGCATGGAGGAAACTGCCCCATGATCCAACCACCTCCCACCCACTCCCTCCTCTAACATGTAGATGTAATTGGAGATGATATTTGGATAGAGTGAAACCATATCAAGTGATTAAAAAAAATTGCTGGTCAATAGGTAGGAAGTTGCTTTGTTAGCATAAAGTTATAAAATTTTTATGTCAGAGATAACCTTTTACTGGGTACAGACAAAAGGAAATTGTTGTTAGATGTAATTATGTCTAGTGAATACTAAGCTGGCTAGGTTTAAACTAAATGCTTCACAATAAAATGTTTTATATGTTTGAATTTTTAACATAACCCATGGACTTTTTAAGAAATATTTTCTTCTTAAAATAAAAGGTATGATTCTTCAAATACTCCAAAGTCTTCTTTAATGAATGATGTCAACTTTAATTCATGCAACAATGCATTCTTCTGAGTGAGTACACAGTCTTATTAGAAGGACCATTCCTACAATTGCTAGGTTTTGGGATGAGAGGTGATCATGTGGAATAGGTAATCACTGGAGAATTATGTGGAGAAGCAGAGTGGGTGTTTCTAGGGAGACCAGAGAAGGGTAACAAACATAGGCATGTGAGACTTATAGATGTCAGAATCAGGTATTTCCTTAAAAAAATAAATTTAAGAGTGCACTTTGGGTACACTGTCTGAACTGCAGAAGGAGGCATAATGACCCAGGGAGACAGACACTGTGGGAAAAGCTGACTTCCAACATCAGTGCTAAAAAGGACTGAGATTCCTACTGAGAAATGGGCTGTTGTTAAGTTTAAAGGTGGGCACTGCCCTTTCTCCTTTCTACTTGTATCCTTTGCTGAAATGGTCTGTGACATCTTTTTCCTTCAAGAGTGTCATTAAGGTAGACTTTTATCTATTTTCATTTTATAAAAGTATTCAGAAAGTGAAAAATGCAGTGTCCTTGCCCTATGTTAGAAGACCTGTCTTCAGGTCTTCTCAGGAAAGCCTGAAAAGCACGTGTGAACTAGACACAAAACATTAAATTTGCCCTTTTGCCTGGTTCTGAGCACACTGTTGTAGGCATGATGGTAAATGAATTTTTGGGGGTTTCAAGCAAAACATTCTACAAACAAGAATCCCAGGCTGGCACAACGCTGCGTAGCATGGTAGACCATTCTACCACTCTCTGAGAACAGCTGCTTGCACACCCCACAAAGACAAAGACAAGACCAGGCCCACATATGTCAGGCCATTGGCAGAAGGCCTGGCAAGAACCGAAGTTTCACATGGCTTCTATGGACACACCTTACAATCCTGGGACCTGCACCATTGCTGAGAAACTAATATTAGCCAACTCCAATGACTCACCCTCTAATTCCTGATATGGTACCTTAACTTAAGGAGACTAGCCACTATCTAACAAAAGGTAGGGAACCATGCTAAGCTCTTTCCTCCAATCTGAAGACAGCAATGGGTCCTTTTTAAAGAAGAGTCAGATCTCTGCATGCTCCAGCCTCCGAGGAAACCTGGGCTATATTTCATCACAGCTAACTAACTGCATTCTATAGAGCCAGACCTTCTGCCAGTGGTCTGACATGTGTGGGATTGTTCTTGTCTTTACCTGTGTGAGGCCTACAAGCAGCTGGTCTCAGAGAATGGTGGAATGATCTACTGTGCTATTCAGTTTTGTAGAATGTTTTGCTTGGAACCACTAAATCAATATATGGCACTAGCTTGCCTGGAGCAAATGCATGGAACTGGAAATCAAGAGATAGAGTTTCCACATGGCTTTTTAGGAAAGTGAGCAGAAAGACCTATGAGAGAGTCATGGGTCAGGTTAGTTTGATTGATCCCCAAGTAGGGATGTCAGATTTTGCAAATGCAAATAAAGGATATATAAGTATGTCTGCAATACTTGGGAAATACCCTAAAATTTTTCATTGTTTTACTGAAATTCAAATTTAACTGGGCATCTGTATCTTAACTGGCAACCCTACCCTGAGACATGGGCTATAATGAAAGAGAAAGTGATTCCATAGAAGCCAGACTGAAGACAAGCAATTCGAACAGGAGCAAGACTTACTTTGGCAAAAAGTCCTCTTTATTAGGTACAGTGAGTGGCTAAAGCACACCTGACTCCAAGAAATTTGTTCCATTAAGACTACATTCATTATTACCACCCTAGTTTCTTTGTCAGTAACCTTAGCCTATTTTCCAGTTTTTTGTCACCAACATCTTCCACCTTGCAGACAGAGTTGGCCAGGTTTATCCTGAGAGGTGCTGTTGAATTGAAAAGGCTCACACATGAGGCATTCCTTCCTGTATCCTCTTACCCTGGATATTAACATTCTGTTTTCCTAAACTTACTGTTAGTTAAATGCTGCCCTCCAGGAAAAAGAATCTAAGAGTAAGTCACAGTTGCAGCTCTCTGGGGAGAGAGAAAAGAAGGTTGGAACAGTTACCATGATCCTATCAAAACCCTGACCAGAGATGGAGGGAGGGAAGTAGCAAAGAGAACGTTCCCACTTCTGCCGGGCTCTGACTGTGTCAGGCAAAGATACTGAGCCTCTGCTCTGTGGCAGATGTGGTGTTTGGCAGGATGGCAAAGCTTTGACGGAACAACGGGTTTTCTGCTTTACTCACGTGGAGTAGCACAGTCCCTGTAGTTTACAGTCAGTCCCTCCTAAGAAACTTTGCCATCACTTCTGAAAACAAGGACACAGGGCAAAAGGGACAACACCGAGAATAAATGTCAAAGCACGTTCAAGGCTAGAATTTATTCACTCAAGAAATGAAGCCAGGAGCAGTGGCTTACACCTGTAATCCCAGCACTTTGGGAGGCCAAGGCAGGTGGATCACCTGAGGTCAGGAGTTTGAGACCAGCCTGACCAGCATAGTGAAACCCTATCTCTACTAAAAATACAAAATTACCTGGGAGCGGTTGATGGAGGGTGCCTGTAATTCCAGCTACTCTAGAGGCTGAGGCAGGAGAATCACTTGAACCTGGGTGGCGGAAGTTGCAGTGATCTGAGATCACACCATTGCACTCCAGACTGAGCAACAAGAGCAAAACTCCATCTCAAAAAAAAAAATGTTGGTGAGGAAATTTTACGGGATCTATTCCCCACCCCTACCCCCCTCTCCCACAACTTAGGCAGTATATACACCCACCGCCCAGTACCTAGTGCTTAGAGGACATTGTAGAGCCATGAAAAAGATTGAGACCAGAAAAAATACATTTCTGGGCTCTGAGACATAAAGAAAAGTCTCAAAAATTTTTTATTTAATACTTTATCAAATATCTAAAAATGTAGCTTTATTTTTGCAAGTTAACTTATAATAACATAGAAAGCTTAAATCAGAAGAATAAAATAATTTTTTAAATGCTCAATGTGGTAATAGTTAAAATCATTCCAAAAATATTTCAGAAGAAGTTATGTTTAATATGGAATGCAAGTGTGTTAAGAAGAAAAGATTTTTTTTAAAGTTGTAGCACTTTATGTGTTTATTGATGTCCCAGGGTTTTAGTCATGTTCCTTCTTTAATTTTCTCAAATATGGTAATTAAGTCATATTTTTCCTTTTGCATTTTTAGTATATATGGACTCTATGCCATCATCTGTAGTCCTTTGTAATTGTGAAGTTATTCACTGATAATTTCCATTTTATTTTTTAGAAGCATTTATATTAGTCATAAATACATTAGCTCCAAAAAGTCTTTAATTAATACTCTGGTTCAATCTCATTGTACAGATGAGAAAATTGAGCTCCCAGTGATTAACTTGACTAAAACCACACACTTAATAAATGACAGAGATTAGAGTCAAAATTGGGTTTTCTTGTTCCACCTCCAGGGTTCATTTCTACCACAGAATACTAACTTTAAACTAAAACATATCCCAAACATTTTCTCTTCTTTTGCAGGACAAAAACACTGTTCTTGCATGTAAAACTGACAGTAGCTCATCTTATTAAAATACAGTAGCAATATTATTTGTATACTTGATTCTTCTACTCAGGTACACAATTAGCTGTCCCAACCAACCTAAAGGAAAATTACCCGTGATACAGTGAAGATAATCACACTGTTTACTTGCAAATCCTTCTCATTTTTATTCTAAGTGTTAAGTCATGCCAAATGAATTTGGACATGAATGCATTTATTACTTTGCAATTATTTGAAATTGTAAAAGCAGATATTAAAACAAAAGTTCTTCCGGGGGTGATTTTGATATAGCATATTAATTTTAATTACATCATTCATTATCATATTATGGTTTTATTGTTTGCTTCTGAATTTTCTTACACAAAAATCTACTTGTCCAAGAATTTCTGTAGAGTCTATAACCAGAGTTCTTCAGTGCTCTGAAAGGAGGGTGAAATTAGCACAATAATAGCTTTCTTTTCTTTATAAGAATATTTTAATGTAGATAAAATAAGAGCATATTAGAACCAGATTTATAATTATTTAGCAGGTTTTATTTTTTTCTTCTAGTCTGAGCTTCAGGTAGGCCATTTCAGCTTAGAGTCCTTAAAATTTTTAAATATTCACCATGAATGTCTTATTAAAATATGTTCTACATCTTTTTAAAAGTCTTACAATAAAGCCATTTCCTTCCAGATTTTAATTTAAAGTATTTTCATTGCTTTTTACTTGGGCTTATTTTACCTTTTCAATGACTTAAAAATATTCCTTAGGCTTTGCATTTGCATTCTTCTTTTATATTAATTCAATAAAATATCACATTACTATTTATAAAACATATATATGTAAGGGTTCAAAATCTTTTTAGTTTTAAACAGCCATGATTTAGGCTTGCTGTTGTTTTTAGTATACAAGAACAAACATGAAAACTGAATTTGAGAGAAATTTCTAATTCCTATGCTAGTGACATTTCAAATTCAAAGTAGCTTAAGAACACTATCAGTTGAGGCCTGTGGTATAATTTCTGACAGATGGAGATGAGTGAAGAGAAGCCAGTTTTGGAGCCCTTCCGTTAACTAGTCATGAAAGAAATGTCATTCTCTTATTCTTCATTTCAACTCCATTCCTTCAAGCTTGCCTTTCATTTGGATTTTACAGGAAAATCCCCTCAAGTTCATCTTTAACCTAGTCCTTATCACCCAGATTTGTGTTCTTTCACTATTCAAACATCCAGGAAATTCCTTGTGAGCTTTGCTGGCACACCTTCATGAGAACAAATGTGAATGTAAGAAGAAATTTTAGTTTCCCCTGCTACGAAAAGAGGTTTGGGGGATTAGCAAGCACCTTGGGAAGTAGTAAAATGATTTGTATTTGACTCATATGTTGGAGAGTAATGATAACCAGGTTTCTCATCCAATCATCGATTAAGTAGGAATGGATTCTCAGTCAACAGAATCAAGCCCATACACTTCGGCCTCTTCAGAAGATATTTAAGAATTTCAGATTGTTTAAAAATAACAATTTTTAAGTCACCTGGGCCAGATCTCAAATTAGTTTTGTTTTATTTATTTATTTATTTGAGACAGAGTCTCACACTGTCTCATGGGCTGGAGTGCAGTGGTGTGATCTTGGCTCACTGCAACCTCTGCCTCCCGAGTTCAAGAGATTCTCCTGCCTCAGCCTCCCAAGCAGCTGGAATTACAGGTGACTGCCACTATGCTCAGCTAATTTTTTGTATTTTTAGTAGAGACAGGGTTTCACCACGTTGGCAAGACTGGTCTCGAACTCCTGACCTCGTGATTTGCCCACCTCAGCCTCCCAAAGGGCTGGGATTACAGGTGTGAGCCACTGTGACTGGCTTGAAATTAGTTCTGATCTCCTCTTCCTTATTCATTTTTCTCTGTGTTTTAAAGCTGTTTGGTAGAAATATGTAAGTTACAGTGTAACCTTTTAGAACAAAAGCATTTTCTCTAACACATTCTCCTGCTAAAGCCTGCATTCTCCCAAACCATTTGTTGTAAAGATGGGGAATGTCTTGACATGGGTGGCTTGCAGGGGTTTCTAAACTCTGCTCCACAGAGACCTGGGTGTTCCGAATATTTCTCAGCATCTCTCCAGGGGCCACAAGATGTAGAACAGGGATAAGTACATAGGACTCTGTGTGTGTGTGTGTGTGTGTTAGGGAAAGAGTGTCAGACATGGTTTTACTCAAGAGAATACTGGTATTACCAATTAGAGTTCCTTGTGTCAATTTATTTAAATCATAGTTCCATTCCTTTTTTTTTTTTTTCTTTTTTTAGACAGAGTTTCACTATGTAGCCCAGGCTGGAGTGCCGTGGCTCGATCTCAGCTCACTGGAATCTTCGCCTCTCAGGTTCAAGCGATTCTCATGCCTCAGCCTCCTGAGTAGCTGAGATTACAGGCACGTGCCACCATGCCTGGCTAATTTTTGTATAATTAGTAGAGACAGTGTTCCACTATGTTAGTCAGGCTTGCCTCGAACTCCTGACTTTGAGCAATCTGCCAACCATGGCCTCCCAAAGTGCTGGGATTACAGGCTTGAGCCACCATGCCCAGCCCAGACTGCTATTATCTATATGTGTAATCTTTATTAAGGTGTTTCTCAAATCTAGCACCAAGTATCCTTATTTGTGAAATTATTGTCTAGATTTAAAGATTTGAAAAGTCTCTTTCAGATCTCACAATTTTAGGATTATATACTTTTTTATATATACTGTCATAAGTATTTAGGGATACAAATTATAAAAGTAGACTATTTGCAGCCTTTAATTTCCCTCTGTAAGCTAATAGGAAAATTTAACTTTCCCATTCTTTCTTTTTCATGCTTCTAGAAAGTTCTTAAATGTGTAAATAAGAAAAGGTAGGGGAGACCTCAGAAGGCTTAGGGGAAGATAAAGGAGTTTTTGTGGAAGCAGGACATTGGAGCAAGGTGCATCAGAACAGCTGTGGTGTATGGGAGCAGTAGGTCAGAGGAGAACAATCAAGATACTGAAAACTTATTTTGGGGATTTATATATAAATGTCATGAGTTATTCTGAAAGTATTCCCTTGCATGAATATGTTCTTTGCACTGAGATATGTCTCCATAATTTAACTATAGTGTTCATAGCTTTGTAAGTATTCTAGAAAGCAGTATTGTTTAATGAACTAAAAGTTATCCCAGAATCTGAAGTGTAAAACTAGTAAAACCATTTGGGGTTTCCAAAGCTCACAATATCTTTTCTGCTGCTCTGTGAACTGCTCCTACCCACCTGCCCACAGAGACGACCGTGCCAGGCAGAACTTGCCTCTGTGTTCATGAGGAGCGAAGTCATTCCTCGCTCAGTCTCAGCCTTCCTGTCACCTGTCTCTCTTGCTCTTTCCTTCCTGCCCTCTTTCCTCTCCCTTTCCATAATCCATCTCTGCCACACTCTGCAAGCTGATTCACTCTTGTCTTTCCGCCAGACAGCTTTTACGGGGTCCAGTTGGATACAACTTTCTCGTAGTTACTGCGTTCATATACCCTTAGCAACAGATATCGGCAAAGATCAACCAATTGTTTTCAATCCCAATTCCAAATTTATAGC
The DNA here is from genome assembly GCA_004027715.1 of Plecturocebus donacophilus. Taxonomy (NCBI): domain Eukaryota; kingdom Metazoa; phylum Chordata; class Mammalia; order Primates; family Pitheciidae; genus Plecturocebus; species Plecturocebus donacophilus. The sequence goes on along the minus strand of PVKP010024201.1, from coordinate 20,361 downwards.
AAAGAGAATTTGGCCAGCCCAGCTCCGTCCAGGTGTCTACGCCTTTTGTCAGCCTCGGCCTGGCAGTGTTACAGAAAAGCCTCTTGAACTGCGAAGCACTGAACAAATACAGGACACTGGTAGTATTCCTCAATTCTCTAAATCTACTGTTTCTAAAATGCTATCATCCTGTGATCTTTCCATATGCAGGTTGTGGAGATCCGGTGCTTCCACAATCCTCCAATTTGCCACATCATTAAGAATTACACATAGCCCATTACCCGACAAGCAAACAAATGCATACTCTGTAATGGGGAAGATCTGGGCACTGAACCATGGAGCCTCTCACTGTGCCAGCCCCACTCCACGGACATGGATTACAAGACATTATTTACTCTGGGCTTCTGTCCCTGAAAGTCGGAATTCTCTAGTGGCCACCACACTTGGCATTGCCCATCCTCCCCATCTGGTGTCCAGAGTGTTCTCTGTCTCCAGGCATTTTGTCAGTAACAGCATCCATAAAGCAGAGATGGATTTTGAACCATTTATGAATGCTAACTAATAATCCCTCCGAAAGAGAGCTCACTGAAATGGGTCTCACTGCCACAGAGGTAATTAAGGAATATTGCCTCAAAACAATGGAGTGTCACCTCACTCGTACAAGAAACTTGTCTTAGTGAGTGTTATGATCTGAAGTACGTCACCCTGAAATTCACATGTTGAAGCCCTAATCCACAATGTGACTCTGTGTGGAGATAGGAGCTTTAGGGGGGTAACTAAGGTTGAATGAAGACATAATGGTGGAATCCTAATACAATAGGACCAGCGTTATTTATAAGAAAAGGAAAGAGATAGCAGGGATTGGTGTGCACAGAATAAAAGCCACATGAAGACAAAGTAAGAAGGCAGCCTTTTGCAACCCGAGGTGAGAGGCGTCTCTTGAAACCAACCTTGACACCATCTTGATGTTATGCTTCCAGCCTCCAGAACTATGAGTAAATAAATTTCTGTTGTTTAAGCACCACCCTCCCCCTAGTATTTTGTTACAGTGGCCTGAGTGGACTACTACCGTGACCCTGTTGACACACACTTGAAAACAAAAAATGAATACCGTCTGTGGCCCAGGTCACCCCCAGAGAAGATGATCCGTTTTTCTCCCCAGGTCAATTTCTCCAATGACATTAACATCTGATTTCCACTCAAGTGATGTGATCAGCTCTGTGCTGATCTGAACTGGTCACCAAGACAGGCAAAAATCCCGAATTGGACCTGCCACCATTTGCTGTTTTTCAGTTGTCTAGACACAGTCGTAAATAGCTGGATGACTGCCCACTATAAATTTTTAATGAGAGATTTCAAAATTAGGAAAGTAGAGGAGCAATTGCAATTTATGGCCTGGAGTTATAAAATAAGCAGCGACCCACCTGAAAAGCCAGCGCTGGGTTTCCAACAGCTTCCTCACACCAGCAGCTCTCTTAACTATGCAAGTACAGAATATCAGCCCCATTTTTAATCCCCTGCCTCCTCCTAGAAAAATCCCTCTGTACTTCTTGCTTATTCTCAGCTTATGAAATGAGAATTTTAAAATTATCCAGAAAGCATCACATATAAGCCAAAGAAAAAAAGATTTGAGGTTATCTGCTATTCTAGCTAAGTAGTTCTTAAACAGACTGGATTAATGACCCCTTTGAAAACATGAGGTAGGGACAGATATTCTCCCCAGAGAATATCTATATATTGTAAAACTTTGGGTGAATGTACAGAAATTTTGAAGTTTATTCAAGTACGTGTGGATGCCTGGTTGAAATTCTAATAAGATTAACAGTGCCTCAGCTTCCTTCTCTCACATGGATCTAGGTTTTCTAAGCTCTGTTTCTATATAAATTTGGATTTTCAGAAAGCAATATTCCTGGACAATGTTCTATTAAAATATGCTCACTGAATTAGGCTATTATAGTTGTGCCCTCAGAAAGGATAAAAACATATTTATGTCTATATGCAAAATGTATTTATGCCTAAGTATGTTCTGTTTTTTCTTTTTTCCCCAAAATTTTAGTGGAAGAGATTGTGCTTATTATTACCCAATGTGTCTTTTACATAAATATCCTGGTGAGGAAACTTTTTTCCCCCTTGTTTCTTTCCACTGAGCTTCCTTCCACAGGCAATAAAAGTTATACAATTCAACATGTTTACCTTTATTTCTTGGCTCCCAGAAACCTTACAGCGTAATTTTATTGCTAGTAACAATAAACAACTTAGTAAAAGTTTCTGGAAATTATCCTTTAAGTTTATTTAATTATTTTTAACTAGTTTAACCCATGGAAAATCTTTTTTGAGCTACACAGGACACGAAGGATAAAATGGAAAAAGCTAGTGGTCAGCAGATAACAATTGCCCTCAGCAGCAGGATAAGTGACAGATTTTAGTAGAAAAAAATTATATGATTTCCAATCTTGACTCAGTAGAGTAAATGATACTCTCCTCTCAGTACAAGGATGATACTAGATGTTTCACCATCAATGGAATATTCTTTTATTCTTTTAGCTAACAGGTACTGACAATAAAACTAGATGCCAAAAACTTTGTGACGTGGTAATTGGGGTAAACAAGATAAAGCCCCCTACCCTTAGGAGATAAGCCTTTCATAACTTCCAGGAGAAGTGGTGATTATAGAGTAGTGTGAAAAGTGCTATATGGAGCATACACACAGAATATAACTTTTGTATGAGGTTTTTTTTTTTTTAGTAGCTAAGTAGATATGCAGCCCCTGTCTCCAACTCTTAACTGTACAATCAATCTTTCATTTTGTCACAAAGTCAATCTTCCTAAAATTTTCACTTTCCCATTTAGTTTTCTCGATCAAAAAGTATAGCTTCAACTTTTCAATCCACAAGAAGAAATATAAATGACCAAGAAAACATTAAAAGGGTTCAGCCCCACAAAAAGTAAAAGAGCCTCAGTTAAAAACTAGCTATCTTTTATTTTGCTAACAGTTTTACCAAAAAATCCATGATGGACCATTGTCAAAATGTGGAGGAAAAAACACCATTGTATATTGTCAATAGGGGACAAATTGTCAATACAGTTCCAATTCCTTAATTATGTGAATGACTTTTGATTCAACATTTTTACTTCTATAAATTTACTCTAAAGAAATAATTAGCTATACATGACATATATATATATATATATATATATATATACACACATTATTACATATATGTATATACATAAAAACAGCATTATTTATAACAAACATCCTACAAACTATGGTACATAAAATTCAATAGCTCTTGAAAATGTTCAATATCATACAAAAACTTTAATAAAATTACTGTGTAAACAAAGCAGGTTATAAAACAGAATGTCTTGTCAAACTGTGTGTGTGTAAATATGTACATGTGGGTGGGTGGGTAGGTAGCTAGGTTCATGGATAGATAGAAATATATAAAGGCATATGGATTCAAAAGTCTGAAAAATATAGACTGAAACATTGTCTCTAAAGCAGTGTTTCTCAATATGTGTCTTTAGGACCAGTGGCATAATATATCAAAGGTTTTGTTAAAATGCAGATTATACAGTCCAAACCCATCTTCTGAATCAGAGCATTGGGGATGGGGACAAAGATCATATTTTAACAAGTGTCTCAGGTGATGATTATTATGTTATAGAGAGGTGTACTCTACAATTAAAAAGGAACAATATTAATGCCTAGTTCCAGTAAAAAATGCTTTCTGATACAGGAGTCAGCCCAAAGTTGCTCCGGATAGCCAAAATACAATAATTAGTTTGAGAATATAAATAATGATAGCATTGAATTTTAAAACACATAAAATACCAATTGTCCATTAGACCATGTTGCAAAAGAATAAAGTTTTCCTTACAAAAGAATTCCAAATTATATATGTAGAGACAAAAAGAGGAATAGAACAATTACCATTAAGCAAATGCCACATTAATTGTTGTAAATATGATCAACAATCAATGCTAAAATTGATGGATGAAAGTTTGAGGGCAAAAAAAATATATTTTCACCGTCTCAAAGTATCTATCTTTCTTAAGATATTCATTACAAAGGAAATCTTTTACAAAGGAAAGATTTTACAAATCTATTACAAAGGAAAGATTTTAACTTTATGAAGAAATGTGGCAGATACTTCTTTAGCCAAGTAATTAAGGTTAACAGTACCAGGAAAAAGAAGTATTGGCATTGTGAACTCCTTGATAAGATGTACTAGGAAGGAGATGACATTATTTCTGTGGCATTCTTGCCAAAATACTTCAGTGTCATTATAATATGAGACTATATCAAACAGAACCACACTGAGGGAACAAAGTATGTGAAGAGTACTCTTCAAAAGTGCCAAGATCATGAAAGGGAGAGAAAGACCAAGGGAATGTTACAGACTGGAGGAGCATAAGAAAAAGAACAATGGAACCTGGGATGTAATCCTAGAAGAGAAAAAGAATATTGGTGAGAAAACAGTTCCAACAAGGTACAGTTTAATCATGGTTCATTTCCTGTTTTTGATCATTGGACGATGGTTACGTATGTTATTAATATTAGTGGTAGGTGGGTGAGGAATATAAGCACAGTCCATACTCTTCTTTGAAGCTTTTCTGTAAAATTCATTTGAATTTTTTAAATTGCTAAGCAGTCCCTTGACTTGGCATTTTTCAATTCTCAATAATATATTTGTAAATCACAGACATAGACAGTTAAGAAGTCACCAAAACAAACTCTCTGCTTAGTGACAGATTCTGAAAGGAATTCCTTCTAAATTGGGCTGATGATGTTAAACTGAGAAACTCAGTTGATAGTCAACAAATAGCTTAGCTACATAAAAGAGAGGGAGTAAACTAGTAGGACTGAAAGAACGACCCCTGATCATGATTCCTCGTCATCCGCACCTGGCTCTGAAACTCAGTCTATTTGAATCTGAAAGCTGGACAGCAGTATTTTCAGATTCAAGATGGAGAAGGCAGGAGCTGTTTAGTTTGGGCAGGCACCTCTGTGGCCCTGTGCCATCTGCCTGAAGCACAATGAGGCTTTGGCATGTTGAATGCTCCAGCTCCTGCCACTCCAGAGCTGTGAATGCATCTGCAGTTGTGCAATGTTCAACTCATCAGACTTTCAGGGCAGACCCCTCAGGACCCTGGGGACCAGCCGTTGTGGGGAGGCACCTTCCTGTTTTGTAGCCAGCTGAGCCTAGGTAGAGGACTTCAGCAGTGAATACTGAAGCAGGAGAGGGAGGGAAAACTTGCCAGAGCTACCAACTTATGTGTGACCACGTGTGAGGCATCTCTGAGGATTTTTAGAAGTTACTGAAAATGTTTGGAAGGTATAATGGTACTGAATGAATGGCAAGTGCTGGCATTTGTCTGTAGAATATGGTTTATTTCTGAGCTCCTAGCGTATGGTAAAGGCCCAATACATGTTAGCTATTGTTTTTATTATTATCCCATTTGTACCCTCTGGCTTGGGAAATCTGATCAAACACTGGTTAAGCCTGGTCTAAGTTAATAAGAACTTCTTTCCTAATAGACAAATGGGACCTAATCAAAATCCTCAGCTTCTGCACAGCAAAAGAAACACTCATTAGGAGAATCAGCAACCAAAAGAATGAGAAAAAAATTTTGCAATCTGCCCATCTGACAAAGGGCTAATATCCAGAATCTACAAAGAATTAAAACAGATTTACAAGAAATAAAAAACAAATAAGCCCATTCAAAAGTGGGCAAAGGATATGAACAGACACTTTACAAAAGAAGACATACACGAGGCCAACAAACATATGAAAAAATGCTCATCATCACTGGTCATTAGAGAAATGCAAATCAAAATTACATTGAGATACCATCTCACACCAGTTAGAATGGCGATCATTAAAAAATCGGGAGACAACAGATGCTGGAGAGGATGTGGAGAAATAGGAACACTTTTACACTGTTGGTGGGAGTGTAAACTAGTTCAACCATTGTGGAAGACAGTGTGGTGATTCCTCAAGGACCTAGAAATAGAAATTCCATTTGACCCAGCAATCCCATTACTGGGTATATATCCAAAGGAATATAAATCGTTCTACTATAAGGACACATGCACACGAATGTTCATTGCAGCACTGTTTACAATAGCAAAGACCTGGAACCAATGCAAATGCCCATTGATGACAGACTGGACAGGGAAAATGTGGCACATATACACCATGGAATACTATGCAGCCATAAAATTCGATGAGTTCATGTCCTTTGTAGTGACATGGATGAAACTGGAAACCATCATTCTCAGCAAACTGACGCAAGAACAGAAAATCAAACACCGCATGTTCTCACTCATAGGTGGGTGTTGAACAATGAGAACACATGGACACAGGGAGGGGAGCATCACACACTGGGGTCTGTCGGGGGGAACTAGGGGAGGGACAATGGCGGGTGGGGAGTTGGGGAGAGATAGCATGGGGAGAAATGCCAGATGTAGGTGATGGGGAGGAAGGCAGCAAATCACACTGCCATGTGTGTACCTATGCAACAATCTTTCATGTTCTTCACATGTACCCCAAAGCCTAAATTGCAATAAAAAATAAATTAATTAAATTAAAAAAAAAAAACTTCTTTCCCGATGCTGCTTGAGCTGGAGGCAGCAGTAGGGCAGACACAAACAGAGGAGTTCAAGTCAAGATGTTGGTTCTGGATCTGAATGAAATAGGACCAGCCTCTGTTCTTCCTGGAGTCTCCTTGTTGTCTATAAATGTCAAGGTGGGGTGGAATTGCCAAGGCTCCCTTTGTTAGCCAGAAAGTTCTTTAACTCCACATTTTTCAAATTCTTTCATTTCACTAATTCTTGGACATGATTACGCAAGCTCTTGACCCTCTGTTCAATATCAATAGAATGTACGAAGAACTCCTGTTAGAAACGCGACTCCTTAAACCTTTCTCCAGACCTGCTGAGTCAGAAACTCCAGCTGATTGGGATGCTGGCTCAATTTGAGAAGCACAACTCCAGGCTCTCCTGTCTTCATTCCTCGGAGAAGACAAATGATATTCTAAAAAGAGCAGTGACTTGCCTGAAAGTCTAGAGAATGGGTTCCTATTGGGGCTGATGTGAATCCAGCTCTACTTACTACTCAAAATGGTAACAATAACAGCTAACAGGGAAAAAGCCCTTCTTACACATCAGGTACTGGGCTAAATACTGAATGTGAATACTATGTTTAACTAACAAAACTGTAGCTGGTAAATATTGCTTGAATTTTTCTATTTAGATTAGGAATATGAGGTTTACATAAAGGTTAAGAAACTCTGCTGGCACGAGCCCCAGAGCTAAGAGGTGTGGAACTCGTTTAGTTATTCTGGAGCCCATGCTGAACCATTTCATAGCAATAGATTCTTCGTGTCCTCTTCTCCTTCTTCTTCTTTCCCTCCTCCTCCAATGCTGATTCTTACACTGACGATACATATTCCAAGAGAAACACAAAACCAGGAGGCAAGAACAAACCCTCTTTGAAACATGAATTTTTCTTGTAGATGGAAGTAAAAGTATGTTTTTCTACTAGAACAGACATTAGTGAATTAGCAGGTAAAATGTACACAGAATTTTAAGAAAAAATTGCCAGGTGCAGTAGCTTACACCTGTAGTCCCAGCACTTTGAGAGGCCAAGGTGCGAGGATCGCTTGAAGCCAGGATTCTGAGATCCGCCTAAGTAACATAGTGAAACTCCATCTCCACAAAAAACTGAAAAATTGGCTGGGCTTGATGGCACATGCCTGCAGTTCCAGCCACTTGGGAGGCTGAGACATAAGGATCCCTTGAGACCAGAGATTTAAGGCTGTGGCTTCCCTCTCCCCTGTGAGTCCTCACTTTCCTCCCTGCCTCATTTAGATTCCATGTACTGTTATTATAAATACTGCCTTGATGGGATCTTTCTCTTTCTGTACCTAGAAAATTCCTAACCCTGGTTAAATCCAGCTCCTCTTAGATTCTACAACTGCCCTTGCATAGCTAAATTTCACAAGGGGAATACACCAGGCATGTTGACTGGAGACGGGCCTCACTTGTATTTATGATAGCAAATCTCAAGTGGACCCTCAATGCTGCCAGGCAGCCTGGCAGCATTCCCAATCTGATTCACTGCCTGTCTCCCATATGGCCAATTAATACCTTTTCTTCACCCCTGAAACCTCAACTCCCCCACCTCCATTCTGCACTCTCGGCCAATGATGACCTAGCTTCTCATTTACTGAGAAAACAGAAGCAATCTGAAAACATTCTTCTCTGCTTACCACCAACCTTCCACATGGTCTGCTTTCTGCCCTTGAATGCTGCCTGCCTTGCTGTGATGGTGGGAGAATCAGCTGTCCTTCTTCTCTACTGGCAATGTTTCCACTTTCTCCCGGCATCTCTTCCTACCCCTCACTCAAGCAGTTTGCTCTTGTCATTTTTCTCCCTTCTCTACTAAATCATTAATGTTTCCTTCTCCACGGGGTCATTATAATTGGTTTACAAATATGCTGTAATATTTTTATTTAAACCTTTCTCTTCTCCCACAATGTTTTTTGTTTTGTTTTGTTTTGTTTTTGTTTTTGTTTTTGACAGAGTCTCACTCTGCTGCCCAGGTTGGAGTGCAATGGTGCAATCTCCGCTCACTGCAACCTCCCCTTCCTGAGTTCAGTCATTTCTGCTGCCTCAGCATTCCAGGTAGCTGAGGTTATAGGCGCACACCACCACACCTGGCTAATTTTCTCTTTTTAGTAGAGATGGGGTTTCACCATGTTAGGCAGGCTGGCCTCGAACTCCTGACCACAGGTGATCCAACCACCTCAGCCTCCCAAAGTGCTGGGATTACAGGCATGAGCCACCGCACCCAGCCTCCTCCCACATTCCTGTACATCTCCTGAATAATTTCTTTGCTATAAAACAAACCTTGAAGGCATTGTCTGTCTTACCTTTCCCCATGGTCTCATCTCTCATTCTGCCTCAAAATCACTCATATGAAGCTTGGTCTCAACACCCTCCCTGATCGCTACTCCATTGAAATTCTGTCTTTCAAGGTCATGAGTGACCCTTATGTTGGCAAATTCAGTGGTCAGTTTTAAGTCTACATCTTTCTTGATTTCTCAACAGTACTTAGTAAAGTTGACTATTCTTTCCTTGAAACATTTTTTTTCTTGGCATCTGAAAAACCAAAAAGCTTTTGTTTTTTTTTTACTTGATTGTCTTTTTCTTTCTCAGTTTTCTTTGCCAGATTCTCTTGTTTTCTAACTTTGACAGTTTGAAAGGTCCTAGGCATCAGGCCTCCTCACATAGCTTCTGTGGCTACCCTTATTCAACAGGTATTTCATCTACTGCCATGGAGTTAGATACTATCTACAAACTTGATGATTTCTGCATTTGTTTCTACAGCCCCAGCCTGTTTCCTGAACTCCAGACTCCATCTCTAAACACTTCTCTGTTGCATTGTAGCTGCTTAAAAGGCATCTCAAACCTAAGATATTTAAAGCCAAATGCTTAGCCTTCCCCCACAAGTATATTCTTTGTGGTACTTTCCAACTTCATTATGGCCAGACATTAGCCCAGATGCTCAGACAAAATCTGTGGAAATATCTTTGGCTCCTCCCTCTCTTACTCTTCAGATAGAATCTACCAGCACTCACTGTGCATTCCAGTTTCAAAATATGTCCCAATGTTTTTACCAGCTAGACTAATCTTCAAGCCCTGATGTGGCTCAAAACAGCCCCACTACCCCATTCTTACCTCATTCTGAGCAGTGCAGACCTGACTTGACCACTTCCTAGGTGTTTGGCCTAAAGCAAATTATGTCACCTCTGGAGCTCAGTTTCCAGAATTCAAATATATGCATGCATGTATGTGTTGATATGTATGTATATGTGTACATATGCCTACATGTATGCATGCATGCATGTATGTAGGAATAATAGATTGATTCCTAGATGTTAAATATGACTTCTCACCACTTTTACCACTCCTCCTTGTTCAATTCACCACCATCTTTTGTCTGGAGAATTAACAAATGCCTCCAAATTTGTCTCCCTGCTTCCTCTGTTGTCCACCCCCACTCCCATTTTCTGTTCTCTACTAGCAGCCTGAGAGATCCTTTCAGAACACGAGTCACATCATGTCACACACCTACTCAAATCTCTCCAGTCACATCCCATCCCATTTGGAACAGCATCCTAAGTCCTCATGACAGTCTGCAAGTCCCTCCATGATCTTGGCCCTGCTAGTCTTTCCCCTCACTCCCTCTTCTCCAGCTACACTGGCCTCTTTGATGTTTTACTAACTCATCAATCTTGACCCTCTCTTAGGGCTTTGCAATGGCTATTCCCTCTCTCTGGAATACTTTTCTATCATAGATTTGCATTGCACAATTCCTCTCTTTATTCAAAGCTTCTCTCAAATCTCACCTCCTCATAGAATCCTTCTCTGTCCACTAATAGAATTCCAGAGCCAGCATGTAACAGCTTGGAAGAAGTATTTGTGAGCTTCTGTTTCCATCTCTGTGTTCAGTGATGTCACATCAGTAGCTGAAAACAGCCATAGTGAGAATACACCATGGAATCAGAAAATGCTACAGTCAGAGCACTTCCTACATTTTTTTTTTAAATCAGAGAGCATGCTACCCTGTCTCAAGGAGCACATCTCTTAGCTATAAGTATTTTTCAACTGAATAAATAAATCAACAAATAGTGAACATAATTCCTATTCTTGAAAAGCTGAAACTTGCAAAGTACTTTTAGTGACATTATGAACTCTTTTCGTGCTTGTTCATTCCTTTCCTTTTCCTTACAACCTCCCTATTTTCCTCAGTTGTTTTGTTGTTGTTGTTGTTTAGCTTCAGTTTTTGGTTTTGGCATTTTTTTTGAGATGGAGTCTCTCTCTGTCACCCAGGCTGGAGTGCAGTGGCATGATCTCGGCTCACTGCAACCTCCACCTCCTAGGTTCAAATGATTCTCCTGCCTGTCTCCCAAGTAGTTGGGACTATAGCTGAGACTACAGACACATGCCACCAAGCCCAGATAATTTTTTGTATTTTTAGTAGAGACAATGTTTCACTGTGTTAACCAGGATGGTCTCGATCTCCTGACCTTATGATCCACCCACTTTGGCCTCCCAAAGTGCTGGGATTACAGGTTTGAGCCACTGTGCCTGGTCTTTTCTCAGCTTTTGTACTCCCAGGACACCATTAATTTTCTTCTCTTCCCAAAATGCAAGTTTCTTTTCATGTCAATTACTGATGAGAATTCTCAAGGCCAGCTTCCTTGTCTCTCCAACATAAAGCTTGTGAGCTATTCAGCTTCTAATATTATCCCATCACTTAGTTTTCTGACCTATCTCTTTGACAACTGAGCTCACACATTGGGCTCAGTCACAATCCTTTGTGGCAAAATTCTTTCGATCTATGTTCTGATATAATTCTTATCCACAAGTTCATGTCTCCTAGAATAAAGAAAATGAACCTGTGAAGACACAGAAGCAAGGAGGAGTAGAGAGGTGGGAAATAGTCTGTGAACTTGAATAGGTTAGTCTGCTCAATTGTTTTTTAGTGGGGAGTGGAATTGGGTTTTATAACTAAACCAGATCTGTTCTCCTTAGTTTCCAGAATATACCTCTTTTTCAACTTTCTGTGTCACCTGTCCCCCTCTCTAAGAAGTCATTCTGTGGTAGAGAATCCATGTTTTAAAAGCCATTGACCCCAAACCAGTGCTGTCAGGCTGTTTCTGTTAATGGACTTAATGTACACAGGAAAGAATGGCAAGGACACCTGCTTGATCCCCATGTTTCATTTCAGGGTCTCGTAGGCAATCAATGCAGAGGACTAAGAAGTATGAAGCTAACTAACAAAGCATTTTTTGGATTCCCTTGTATCTTGTCAACAGAGTGTACAATTGCTGAGGTTTTCTGAAATGGGCAGCTATCTGAGAATGACCATGCAGTCACAGAAATTTTAATTGTCACAGAAGCTAAAATGCAGACAATGACTCAAAGAAATGAATTATTTTATTCTGTCTTCCTACTTTATTCCCAAATGGTGACATGTAAGAAATTAATCTATTGCATTTGGCATAATCTTATAAATATAAAGAGGAAATTTTTTGCTAACTTTATTAAGAATAATTGAACAGGAAATACAGGGGATTCGTTTTCTCAAACTGAGCCATGTGACAACTAATAAATTGTACTGTCATTTCTTTTTCCAGCCTACAATTCCTCATATATCTGGAATGGTCTCACAATTGAACAGGTGTTTTAATAATAGACTGGAATTTGCTTAAAAATATCTCCCTGAAATGTCCTTTTGAGGGACTTAAAGCTAAGACCCACATTATAAGAACATCAAATTCAAAAGTTGCTGATCTCAAGGAGACCTGTCTTTGGATATAGGCAAAACAGGTGACAGCCAGAGGCTTGCTCGCAGGAGTGCTGAGAAAGCTCTCCTAGCCCCAAAAACTCCCCAACCTGGTTTGGTAAAGCTTCAAATTGAACACATAGATATTTTTCTATGGCTTAATATTTGTTAAATATTTCTAAGCCAGATGAAATAGATTATTTTCATTCCTTGTGTATGTCTGTGTGTCTATGTATGTATCTACATATGTATCTAAGTGTTTATATTTTTTGTGTGTGTACGTATGTATATCCATCCCTTTTCCAGAAAGACTAGATATCAGAAAACTAGATGAAGAGGCTCGGCATGGTGGCTCACACCTGTAATCCCAGCACTTTGGGAGGCCAAGGTGGGCAGATTGCCTGAGCTCAGGAGTTTGAGACCAGCCTGGGCAACATGACAAAATCCATTTCTACTAAAAAGTCAAAAAATTAGCCAGGTGTGGTGGCACATGCTTGTAGTGCCAGCTCCTCGGGATGTGGGGACAGGAGAATTGCTTGAATTCAGGAGGCAGAGGTTGCAGTGAGCCAAGATGTGACCCAAGACATGCCACTGCACTCCAGCCTGGGCAAGACAGAAAGACTCTGACTCCACGAAACAAAATGCAACACAACACAACACAACAGAAAACCAGATGAAGAGAACTTGAGGACCTAGAAGTCTGTGTGTCTGTGTGTATGTGCTTGTATATGATTATGTGTAGTTATGTATATGCATATGTATATTCTATGTATATGGTATATGAGTCTATTGTGTTTGTGTCTTTATATGTATGTGCATCTGTATATGTTGTGTATGAGTGTGTGTGTTTAGGTATATGTATGTGTGTGTGTGATGTATGTGTGTGTTTGTGTGTCTGCATGTGCTTATGTTTGTGTACGCATGTGTCTCTGTGTTTATGTATGTGTATGTTTATCTCTTTGTATGTATATATATGCACGTATATGTGTGTGTTTATATGTATGTACAGAGTTCTATGTTTATGTATATGTGTGTGTCTGTGTGTATTCATCTATATATGTGTGTGTGTCTCTGTGTTCATGTATGAGTGTGTCTACGTGTGGTATATGAGTGTGTCTGTGTATATGCCTGTATCATTTCCTTTTCTAGGAGCAATTTTTGATTTTAGGAAACCAGATAACACGTTGATGACCCAGGCACTTTGATGCAGGACAAGAAAAAAAAACTGTAGAAAGGGAGAAATGTTCATACTGCGGGGCTTCAGCAAGATGGGAAGGGGCTGTTCCCCAAATAACTTCTCTCACTTCATTATTTTGCTATATCAGCCCTGATAGTTGGTCTTTCAGACTCCTTCAATGGTGATTCTCTAAGTTTTTATTTACAGACAGAAAACACCAAATAAAACAAAAAATATTCTAATCAGTGAGTAGGCACAAATTCAGGAGATTTTCTTTAAAATGTTTACTTTTTAGTAGTCCTAGCTACTCGGGAGGTTGAGGCAGAGAAATAGCTTGAACCAGGAGGCAGAGATTGCAGTGAGCTAAGATCGTGCCACTGCACTCCAGCCTAGCAACAGAGTGAGACTCCATCTCAAAAAAGAAAAAAGTTTACTTTTTATTCATTGTCATTTTATGAAATAGTCACTTGCTGACTACCCTACCTAAAACAACCGGCTCAGCACATACACTCCCTTCTATTCCTGCTTCATTTTTCATTTATCACCACTCAATATTTGGTTGTTTGATTATATATTGGGAATCTGCCCACAGAATGAGAGCTCAGTGAGGCAGCCACAGTGCCAGGAGGGGCACCATTGGCACATCTTGGTACCTTCAGAGTTCCAGCTTTCCTACTCCTTCCCCAGATTCCTGGCAAGCCCAGAGCCCTTAATTTAGAGAAGGAGACACAACTGAAGAGAAGATGGTCCTGGCTGTCCATGGACCCTCTGACCTTGAACTCACAGCAGCTCCAGGGCCGTTAGTCCAAGGGTCAGGGATTCCAAGAAGTTTTGCTGAGCAGGCAGAAGACATAGCATGAGGACATCCTGGAAACTGCTTACTCTTTTTGATCTAGAGGAAAAAGAGAGACTGAGGCATAGAACAAATTGTTTTATCATGGGCTCTGGGATCAGGCTGTCTCGAATTTAATACTAACATTCATGTCTTACAAGAATTTGGACAAGTTTCTTAACTTCTCTCTTCCTCAATTTTCTAATCTGTAAAATGATGTAAAAATATGTAAAGTCAAAAACAGGTACAGTTTATATTTGTTTGCTCTTAAAGGACTATATGTATACGATGATTGCAAGGCTTGGAACGTATAAGCACTCATCAATGAGTTGTTAGTGTTGTTATTATTATTACCACTCCTCAAATGTGTACTTGTAATCCTACTGCCACGCTCATCACACCTCATAGTCTGCTTGGACCTGGACAGATCATTTATCAGCTTTTAAATTCAATGGATGAACTAGATTGAGGCTCTGTTGTGCGTAAGATAGCTAAATGCTGTGGAAAAATGGAACATGAAGAAAACATGGCCTGACATCTATTTATAATCCAGCAGGGGTTGGAAGACAGACAAAAACACAAACCAAACCAAAGCAAAGGCACTATCTGATAAATATTGTAGGAGAGATATAAACAAAGGGTTGTGGGCCCTCTGGAAGACAGAGCACTTTCAGCTGGAGGTTCATTTATAAGGGGAGAGGCCCAAATTGGGGGTGGGGGTGGGGCATAGTGAAAGATCAACGGAAGGAAAGGTGAGTGGAAAAAGACATTTCAGAAACAATCACAAATCTGTTACACAGGAGAAGAGAGAAAACGTGAAAGACAACTTCCTATATTTAGAGCCAGGAAATCTAGGAGGGGGTTAACAGAAGATAATAGCAGTAATAATAATAACAAAGCAAGAAAAGCTTTTTGGGAAAGAAAAAGGATGCTTGCTCATCTTAGTGAAAACTAGACCAGCCACTTATGAGCATACACTTAATTAAATTTTTGCCTTGGCTAGGTTCTCCAGCATAAGACATGTACATATAGGATCGTGTATCTTATCCATCTCAGTTTCAATGTTCACTGGTCATGTTGGCACTGGGTTTTCCCCCATTCTAATAATATCGCCTATAGAAACAGTCATCAGTGATTTTCTTCACTGTAAGAGCCTATCATGCTCTATGAATAAAAAAGCAAATTCCCCCACATTTCTCCCTAGCCCAGCTGAAGGTCATCGATAACCCCAGCAAACCCAAAGTAACAAGAGAGACGTTTTAAACACAGTCAAATAATGCTTGCTATAGATCACACCTGCTACTGTGTAACAGATGTTTGTGTGGCTGTGATCTACTGGGGAAGAATTCACACTCAGTAGCCCTTGTACTTCCACTTCCAACTGTGTTGTAGCTATTGTTAGTATTTTGGCCCAGAATAGAAGACATATTGTAGAAATACCAGCTGGCTCCCATGTAAGACACTCAAGTTAATTTTTCTCCGAAGACTCTGCTCCTTTGTTCATCTGGACTAATTATTTTTGTGTTTATCAAAACAAAAGGGCATATTGCAGAAAAGAGAAATGAAGTTACATTAATCTTCTGCACAAGCCTTTTGGGCCATGGTGAAGGAAAATGAGGGGTCTTGATAGTGCTTAGACCCCGTGTTCTAGCATCAAAGGATGTCAGCACCTTGGGTGAGTACAGTTTAGAGAAATGCCCCTGAGAGCAATTTAAGTGCACCCTTAGAATGACCCTATACAGCAGATGCAGCTGAATGTGTGTCAGGTTAGGGACTGCAGGAGTAGCCAACCCAGAGAGCCATTCCTTGTCTATGAGGAACATCTGAGCCCTCAACCCATCCCATGGAACACGGGCCAAATAAGGGATTAAGGCTCTGAGTTTTAGGGTGGATGCAGGTTTTCAGGTAGAGGTTGTTAAGGGGACGGCGTTAAGTGAATTCTATGTAAACCGCATGCTGTTTGCTGGCAATTGCAGTTTTCCTGCCCAGCCTGGGCCTTGCAGTTATGTTGTCCGGCCCACCACCACTGGACCATTTCTGTACGTTAGGTAATTCTCTCATCCAGCTTGCCACCACTGGACTCTCTCCCCTGTATTTAAGTCCTGAATAAAACCCCAGATCATCTTTGCTGGTTCTGGGTCTCATCTTCGGCCTCTTGAACCTGATGCCTTCCTATTGAGGTTAATAGGGGTTGGGCACAACAGTGAAGCCTAATCCCCACTCTTTATGGATGGAAAATGGGATGAAACAGTGTAATGACTAGCACAAGTTTATTCAGTGCATTAAAGGGAGCACCAAGTGTAGAATCTGGGTTTCTTGCACTCAGGAATCATAACATCAAAAAGAAGAAGAGAAAAACCTGGAGGAGAGGGAGGAAGAAGGAAGCCTGTAACATAGCACGATCATTTCCAGGTGCTGAGCCCAAGTGTGGCTGAGAGCATGGTGACCCCAGACCACCAGCAGTCTGAGGCCACATCCGCATGTGCTGGGCCTGGGAATCCCCATAGAATCCTTAGGCAGATGGTTTCTCTTTCCATGGAGCAGGGAATGTAGGTTAGGAAAAGTGGCTGGACAATTTAACAGCGCAATTTTTCTGCCACCTTTTAAAGCAATCCATGTTCTTCCTAAGCTCGTGTTTCTAAATGCAGGCTGCTGAGGGCCCTGTTCACTCTCTGCAGTTACACTGCATTTTTAAAAATTGAGTTAGCAAATTGGAAGTTCCTGAAGTATCTGTTAAGAACCTTCACCATCCCTGAATTAAATGGATCTGAGAGAAGTCAAGGCAGGGTTCTTTGCCCTTCTCCCTTAGGAGATTAATGCAGAGGCACATGTCTATCTGTGCGACCAGCATTGACGCTTTGTTGTTATTCTCCCTCCTCTCTATCCCACCTCTTCCCTTCCGTGACCTGTTCAATTTAGCTTCTAGGGCTTTACCTCTCCCTCTGAAGGAGAGGGTTATTATCAAACCAGGGAAGGGATGAGGAAAAGGAAGACGAGAGGTCTAAACATAAACTCGCCCTGCATCCCAATTTTTTTCTCCACAACCTCCTCATTAACCTTCAAATGATCATGAGCAAATATGAGCAACGCATAAAGGTATTATTAACCTTCTTCAGAGCACACACAAGCAACTTAATAGAACACAGCTGCTAACTCTATCAGTGTCTGTAGAAACCAAAAAGGCCTAACTCTTTAGGTATTCGGGGGTTTGGCTATGATCACGGTCTGTTGTTATATTGCTGTTGAGGAAGACAGAAGTTGTTTCTCCTTTCAGATTAATGTTTCTTAATTCCTAGTCTATTTCCCTGTAACGCGCTAGATGTTCTCAAGGATAAATTTCTAAAGACATTAACCGACCTTAACATCTCTTCTTGTGATAAAAATGAAGCTGCCTGTATCATGACAATGATAATCTTTTGTTTTAAGGCAGAGCTGAATAGTTCACTTGGGTGTGGACTTTAGTTCTGCTAATAGGAAAACCAGACTAACTGCTTAATTCACTATCAAAAAAAAAAAAAAAAAAAAAAGGCAAACCATAATGAAACTGGCTTATTCTCCGCTAGTGAAAGCAAATTTCTGATTTTATACCTATGACTGTACTGGCTGGTCCACTTGATTACTTTAGCATTAACAGAAGAAGCAAAATGTAGGCTTGCAGAATTGGTGAGCCTTCCTAATAAAGATGAAATCAGCCTATTTTCTATTCAGTGTGTAAGGGTTTTATATGTGACTTCTTTTTTAGATATTAAGTCAGGATTCAGTGTCATTTCTGAGCTCTCTCAAATTACTTATCAGGGTTGTATGCCCTTCAAATGTCGATATCCCTTGTGGTAAATTAAAGATGGCCACCAAATCTTTGTCTCTCTCTTCATAGGAAGTGAAATCCATTCCCCTATCCTGGAATCTGGGCTGACCTTGTGACTTGCTTTGACCAGGAGAATGAGGCATTTTCAGCATTCTTTCTGGGAATAGCCTTAGCTAGATCCAGGAGTTCACAAACTGTCCTTTCTTCCTTCCATGTTACCATAAGCAACAATTTCACTAGTTATACTACGATTACATAACTTGAGTCCTCTTTTCTCTAACTTCCTAAAACAATTTTTTCACTGCCTTCATACCCTCAAAGTCTCCTTGAGGGCTTTCCAGCTTCCTCCTGCAGCAGTTCCAAACTCACAGCTGCCCTTCTGTTTTGTCACGGCAGCAACACGCTACTAATGACAATTCTGTTTGCTTATTTACTGCTATGGAATGAACTACTCCAAAACTTAAAACATGAATGTGTTTATTACCTCTTACAAATTATGGGTTGACTAGATTCTGCTTGGTGGTTTTCCTGCTCCATGTAATTTTCTATGGGAGCTTGACTGGGCTGGAAACGCCAAGATGCTCTCCCTCACCCCCACTCCACTCACCCAGTCCCTATAGCTGGCAGGTGATGCTCAGTTGTCAGTCAGAAACTCAACTGGGATTGTCTGCCAGGGCCATATGTATATGGCCTCTCCATGCAGCTTGGGATTCTTCCAGCCAAGAGAAAGATTCCAACAGGAAGTATCCCAAGAGTAAGTGTTCTAAGAGGGAGAAAATGGAAAACTTTAGTACCCTTAATAAGCTAGCCATGCTGGGAGTATAAAACTGAGGAAAATAAGGAGGTTGTAAGAAAAAGAAAGAAATAAACAAAAAGAGTTTATAATGTCACTGAAAGCACTTTGCAAATTTCAACTTTTCAAGTACAGAAATTATGTTCACAATTTAGTTATTCAATCAACAAATACTTAGGAGCTAACAGATGTGTTCCTTGAGATAGGGTGGTATGCTCCCTGGGGAAAAAAATGGTAGGAGGAACTCTGATTTGTAGCATTTTCTGATTCCATGGTGTACTCCCACTATGGCTGGTTTCAGCTGCCAATAAGACATCACTGAATACAGAGATGGGAACAGAAGCTCACAAGTGCTTCTTGAGAGCTGGTACATGCTGGCTCCAGAATTCTATTAGTGGACAGAGAAGGATTCTACAAGGAGTTGAGATTTGAAAGAAGGTTTGAATAAAGGGAGGATTGTGCAATGCAACTCTGTGATAAATATATGTATCAAGATAATATATATATTACTGACATATAAATACATATTTATCATCTATATATGACAAATATGTATTTATATATCAATTATATATATGTATATATGTGTGTGTGTGTGTGTGGGTGTGTGTATATATATATTCCAGAGAGAGGGAATAGCCATTGCACAGTTCTGAGAGAGCCATGGCTGCTGAGTTAGAGGAACATCAAAGAGGCCAGGCCAGCATACCACACCATCCTTTTGGCCACATTCATTAGGCTAAGGCATAAGCATCACAGTTCCAGGGGAAGGAACTAAACTCTACTCATTGGTGAAGAATTTGTGGGCCCCTTTAATCCAACTCAACCTTCAAATATTACTTGCCTCTGGAGTGGTATTCTGTAGTTCATGAACTCCTTTCTTTCTTCTCTCTTTTTTCTCTCCTTTATTTCATGCTTTCCCTTTCCAAATTAGCAATTCAGACACTTGTAGGTTCTTAATAGTATCTAGGTGTATCATTTCCACCAACTTTCTAAATACAAGATTACACTTAAAAATTTAAGATATTAATCACAAAACACTACCATGGTAATTGCTGAAGGTAGTGTCTCTAACTTTGTACATATTATGTTTTCCACGGTAAAAAGTAAGAGAAGAGGGTAAATATTAGGCACTGGGGATGTACTCTTAAACAATAATCTTGCAGCACCGAGCTGACTTGAAACACTATTAGCTGCTTCATAACTTTGTATAAAACAGATCTACAAGAAAAAAACAAACAAGCCCATTCAAAAGTGGGCAAAGGATATGAACAGACACTTTACAAAAGGAGACATACATGAGGCCAATAAACATATGAAAAAATGCTCATCATCACTGGTCATTAGAGAAATGCAAATCAAAACTACATTGCGATACCATCTTACACCAGTTAGAATGGCGATCATTAA
>PVKP010024200.1:0-35293 GCA_004027715.1 Plecturocebus donacophilus | reverse complement strand
CATTCTGATTTCGGGTGTTCTCAGCCTTTTTGCACTGGTTTCTTCCCATTTTTGTGGATTTATCCACCTGTCGTCTTTGTAATTGCCGACTTTCAGATTGGGTCTCTGAGTGGACGTCCGGCTTGTTGGTGATGAAATTTTTTCTGTTTCTTAGTTTTCCTTCGGGGGGCGCCCCTTCCCCACAGAGCTGGGCCTTCCCGGGTTCAGCTGTGCTTCTCAGTCCTCAGCATTTCCAATTGTTGTTCTCCTTGTGGGGATGGGACCCGCCGAGCCGGCACGCTCTGCACCGAGAAGCGCCGCGCCGGCCAAAAGAGTCGCACTGGCGACCTGCGTGGCTCCCTCGCCGGGAACCTCCCAGTCCATGGGCATCAAATATTCGTCTGCATTTGCGGCTTCCACTCGCTCTCTGCGCCCTCACCGCGAGCCACAATCCCGAGCTGCTGCTACGCGGCCATTTTCGATCTCTCTCCTGGTTTGTAATTTTTCAGTTTGAATCTCATTTTATGGTAAAGTCTGTTTTCATGAAAGTCCTGTCTACTCTGGATTGTAATAAATATTCCTACAGGGAGGTAATGTATTTGCTTGCTTCTATTTAGGTCAGTGTAAAATCCCACAAATCCAATTACACTGAAATCTGAAGGTCTCCATGGAAACAGAAAAAATATAAGAGGCCATCTACAAAGGAATAAGAAATATACAGGCATTATGCTCTTTTCATCCCAACACTATATGATGCAAGATAATGGAGCAATGTCTTTAAAGTTCTGACAGAAAATTAGTTTGAATATAAAATTCCACATGTAAAAGCAAAATAAAAATATGTAAAAACTCAAAGTTTACTATCAGTTTCCCCATTCTGAAGAATTTTCTTGAAAATAGATTCCCATACAAATATATGCAAGAAAGAAGAAAATATGTAGGATCTAAGAATGGCATGAAACCAAGACTTCCCATGAAAAAAACTTATTTATAAGAATAACTTTTTAGCAGCAATCCTGAAAGCAATATCCAAATTAGAACAGAAATACAATAGGCCCTAAGAAAGTCTTTAAGCAAAAGGGTAGGATGTGGTCTAGTAAGAGTTGTCAAGAGATGCATGGTATTCTTGGAATCATGAAGAAAACATATATTTCCAGTCAGCAAGGAAAAATAAGGAAAAAAAAACAATATAAAATGACAAGAAACAGAAATGAATGTAGTAAGGCAAAAGAAAAAGGAAGGAAAGCATTCAGAAGTTATGGAATAACCAAAGCAAGAGAGGATGATGGCCTGAACTAAGAGAACAGCCTATGTACCAAGAATTATATGGCGAAAACGCGAGAATAATGAGATAGCATCAATAGTTCTGTTACCAGAAAGGGGTCCCAATTGAGACCCCAAAAGAGGGTTCCTGGATTTTGCCCAAGAAAGAATTCAGGGCAAGTCCACAGTGCAAAGTCAAAGCAAGTTTATTAAGAAAGTAAAGTGGTGAAAGGACAGCTACTCCACAGACAGAATAGGACATTCCTGAGAGTAAGAGGAGGAATGCATCCACCCTACATACAATGCTTGTGTGTATATATAGGATAAAAATAGATCTTGGGAGATGTGCTCTGCTACAAGGGTTTGTGATAAAGGATTAATTTTCTTAATTACCATATTTTGCAAGAATTGATATTTTTATCTTTAAAGCAAAATTAGGATTACCCTTGTTCTCCAGATATCGTGCTATCTGGACACTCCCAAGTCTGGGACTGTTTCAGTAAACATCTAGAGGCTAGGAATGCCTAATTTTCTGGGAATGCAGCCCAGGAAAAGTCTCAGCCACATTTTGCTAGCCCTCACTCAAGATGCAGTCAGTCTGCTCTGAATGCCTCTGACAGTTTCTAGTGACTGAATGTAGGGATATGGAGGAATAACAGAAGAAGAGTCAGGGATGATGCCAAGTTTCTGATTCTGAAAACTAGAAATGATTATTTCATTCATTAAAGAGTATAAAAAGAGGAACACATTTGAAGGAGAAAATATTAAGCTGAGATTTGTTGGCATATCA
This sequence comes from Plecturocebus donacophilus, assembly GCA_004027715.1. Lineage (NCBI taxonomy): Eukaryota > Metazoa > Chordata > Mammalia > Primates > Pitheciidae > Plecturocebus > Plecturocebus donacophilus. The sequence continues at coordinate 33,261 of PVKP010024200.1, read as the reverse complement.
GTGGGCATTGGCTCTCTTAGCAGCCATGGTAAGCACCTTATTTTGCCCCTGTAATTCACTGTTCAAATCACAAAGTAATAACAGTGTGCAAAATAAATCTTGGAGGTGAAGAGTAGAAAAGAATGGTCAAGTCTCTGTATTTCATTCCAAAGAATAAGATGGTGTATGTCTTAGTTTGTTTTCTCTATGATCAGAACTAAAATACATATTCTTTACTCTTGTGTCCTGGCTATAGCAAATAAGTTGCTGTTCAACAGTATGTGTTGTAGAATTAAAATAATAAATAAAATGCATTGCAGAATTAAATGTTATTCAAATATAACCATTATTATCATGTTCATAGCTTGCTCCTATGAATCTCTTTTTCTATTTAAATTTTGTAAATCCAATATGATTTTTATAAAAAATTGGGCATGTATAAGGAAGTTTAAATTGTGAGTAGCAAAGGAGAGTACCATAATATAATCAATTGCTGTAATATTCAACTGTTTTATTCACCCATAAATGTGTCTGATTCTTTCTAACCCAACATTTCACATCTGGCAAAAGAAAGCATCTCCTCTTTCATGTCCTTGGTTTGTTATTATGAAGCTGCCAATCAAATGTAGATATGATCATGAAAAGCTAGGGACAGAGGAGAAAATTAAGATCTTTTTTCTTATGAAATAAGCTCTTTGCTTCTCATCAAATCCTGGTAGGATTGTTCCCCTACCCCATTTTTTCTGTGTTATCTTATGTAAAATGCAGATTCCCATGTTTTTCCTCTGACCCTTTTGTTTGTATCATCTTATGTAAAAAAAATGTAGATTCACTGAGTCAGACAAAGGCATGAATAACTACTTTTCCCTGAGTTCCCTCTTACATGAAAATTATGTACTTCTCAATATTTTGCCCTTTCCCCTTTAAATTTGGAGCCATCAAAATCATCTTCAGAGAAAGGCACAGACCTGTCTTCCCAGGTGAGTTCATAACTTTGGCAAACAAATCTAAAATAATTGAGACTTGTCTAGTCATTTTACTAGATTGACACAATATACACAGTCCAACAGTATCACATGCATGTCTGCAGCAGGGGAGGTCAGAGAGCACAGTTCTGAATCCTGGCTTTTCCACTTGCTGGTTGTGAAACCTAATACAAACTAACCTGAGCCTTTTGAGCATAAGGTTCGTAATCCATAAAATATAAGGTAACAATCACAGCTTTCTTTGCAGAACCTGAATTAACCCCCATATTCAACTGCTGTTCTACAATCAGGGCCAGTTAGGATAATGAAGGTAAACTCATTTTTTTTTGTCTTTTGTCTTTACCTTATGAATTGTCTGATGCATTTATGTATTCATCTGTAAATCACTCTCTGTTGCCCTCTCCTATCCGACACTGCCTCTATGAGAAGTATATTTTTACTAAAATTAAATTTTTTCTTTCCTTAATGGACTTTAGCTTTGAAGCTAAAGGATTTTAAATGAACTTCCTCAAATCATGTGTAGTTTTATATTCTTGTAGGTTCACTTCCAGAATGAGCTTTGGAATGTTTATGTGAAAGAAGTCTAATATTTTAGATTTGGCTTGTCAGTGTTTAATGTCTGTTATAAAGTGTAACTAAAAAGTAATAAAATAATCTTGTTTTGCTTGCACACTGGCTCTAAATTCCATTTAAAAAAGAGCATCAAGAGCATTTTAAGCAGTTAAATACCTGCTGAAGTGTATAGGAGTCCACAGTTAGAATTCTATGCAACATTTTAGGGTATATTTGTGTGTGTGTGTGTGTGTGTGTGTGTGTGTGTGTGTGTGTGTGTATTTATAAAGCCTCAGTTCCTAATAATAGAAGAAATTAACATTTGCATGACACTTTTTAAAGTTTTTACATATAAATATATGTATACATGTATGTAGCTCCTCACAGCAATATTGTATAGTTTATCACAAGTACAATTTGAAATAAAAGTTCAGAAAATCAGGTTTCTCAAAAAAAATGGACTTCATAGAGAAGCTAGGACCTGAGTGCAGGCACTGTGACTCCAAATCGAAGGCTATTTCCATCTAATACAATTTATAAGTTGCTTTGGACACAGGTTATTTCTAATTATATTTTTTTACTATTATTTTGATTTTACAGCTAAAAAACTGCAGTTCAAATAAGCTAAACTACTTGCTAAATTCACATATTTACTTTACAAGGAGAAGCTAGATGGAACCTCAGACTTCACAAATTTAATTACAAAGCTTAATTTCTGTGAGATAGATACAAAAGCATTTTTTGGTAGTTCTAAAGAAAGATATCTTCATTTATATGATTACCCTCAAATAGTTCAAGAGATATAGTAAATCACTTGTTATTCATATTCAATATAGCTCCAGACTATACCTTAAAATTTCAAATATCTAAAAAATTGGCAACAAATTGGCCATTTTTGTTATGGGTATACTTTAATTTTATGAGCTGAATTAAGATGGTCAAAAATCAAAATATACTAGAAACAACAATCTCTGAATGGATGGATGGAAGGAAGGAAGGAGGGAGGGAAGTAGGGAGGGAAGGAAGGAAGGAAAGAGGGAGGGAAGGAGAGAGGGAAAGAAGGAAGGAAGGGCAGGAAGGAAGGGAAGGAAAGAGAGAAATCAACATAAATCCTAAACAAAGGGAGACCTCTATTTTTCTCCAGCTGAATCTCTATATTCTAGTATGGATTTATTACCACATTAAGGACTTTTAAAAGTAAGCAGCAAGATGTAATTCACTGCTAAGGTTGTTAGTTATATGCAAATTCAAATCCAGGAGCATACATATAAATTATTTCTTGAAGTTTTCCTTATGTTTCTTGATGAAAGAGGCACACATAACTTGAAAGAGCTATTCCTCACTCTTCGGATCTGTTTTTAATCACCTATATTTTTAGCACTTCATACCTTTTCCTACAGTATTTCAGTTTCTGACTAAGCATGATAAAATTTAAAACAGGAGAAAGCTATTTATTCCTTTCATACCTAGGAGCTATATTTTATTATCTCCAGAGTTCTTTCCTATACCTTTGTCTACAACATGGGCAAATATATTCTAAAATTTAGTAGTAAGAAAAAAGTGGCACAAAGGCCCACATTTCATATTTCCTTTTCCCTTTTTTCTTGTCCAAACAATGAATAGCTTACTTAGTCAAGCAAATCATAGCAGATTAATAGGCCATGTGTATACACAATAATTGAGATACAAACCTCTAACATCCCCCAGTCAGCCAGTAAAACAAATATGAAGATGGATTAAATTAAAATTCAGTTTAAATAAGCCACATGGTAGGGAACAAACACCTGATTTGGAGTCAGAAAATGAGAATTCAGGTTCTAATTTTGATTCTTGCTTTCTGTGTTCTCTCTTAGCCTTGCTTCCTTTGCCTATTAATGAAGAGATTTGTCTAGTGCCAAAGGCCCCTGGGATTTCAGTTCAAGGGGCTTACTAGAGATATTGGACACCTGCCCTTTCCAGTAAGAAAATCTAAAATTACCATTAGTTTATCATATCTTCAATAGAACATCTTAGTAAGAACACTAGAGTCCAATAGAGAAGTATGGGAAATGCCTGGGGCACAGAATGATGAGGAAGCCAGCTCAGCCAAGATTGCCTGGGAACCTAGATGGGCCTCTGTATTATAGGAAAAGACTAAGTGAGGGAACTTTAGTGGTCCACATGCCCACCACAGACTGCTGCAATCCAAACCATGAGAGAGCTCTTTTACCCACATGAACCCTGCACCTGCATGCACACTGATTTGGAGACCCCAAATCAGGAGAGCATTGCATCCGACAGGGATCTTGTGCTGCTCACTCAACTTCTGTAAGACTTAAGCAGTTGCAACAGGGCACCGTTGTGAGAGCACAGCCTTCATCTTGCCTTGGGAACCACAACCTCAATATTATGATATCCCAGGAGCACTCACAGACATCTTCCTGTGCCCACCCAGAAGGCTACAGTGGCACAGTGCTAGCTGGATTCAAAGGTGTTCAATGTCTCCAGTACTCTATCCCACAGGTGCTTCTACTCCCTGGGAAAAGGAAAGTGCAGAGCACCAAAAAGGTAGTCTGTGGGACAAAGGAAACCAAAGAACTCAAGGGCATACTTTCTAGGGCTATGAGAAATGACCCCACCTCCAGCAGCAACACAAACTTTGTGCTTGGCCTAACAAGTACAGCATAACATCCCCTCCCAGTGACAGAATGAGCTCTGTACTCAGGCTTATATGTAAAGAGAAAAACCCGTTCTTTTCTCTCTGCACACCACAGAAGCCAGAGCTGCTGTTGCCACTGGATAGGTGGGTGGATGGGTGAACCAGAGGGTTTCTGGTATGGGTCTGTGAGTGACAACTGTGTCCCCATTGACAGTATGGCCTCATGCATAGGCTCACACACAAAGGATGAGATCCTTTCCCTGCCCGTGTGGCATTGTGGCACTGCTGCCATCAAGGGGAGATGAGCCTGAGTGCTGTGTGTCTGGGTTTGCGGGTGGCTACCTTACTCTGCAGCCACTGCCAACACCAGTGTACACTGCTGGTGAACAGAACAAAGAACCCACTCAACTGCCCTGCCCACCACTGCCACTACTGACATTCAAGCAGGCCATGAGAATATCCAAGAATTAGCCTTCCTAGTCCCAATAACACCACTGCCAGTGTATGCTACTCTGGGCCCAAGAATAGGCATGCTCAGCCTACTGCTGCCACTAGTGGATCCAGAAGACTTACCTTCCTGGCATCTCTCCCCCTAGAAAAACTTCACCACAGCCACCACTAATAACCACACCCCAAACCATTAAAAAAATTACAAATAGCATTCATGCTGCTCACAGCCAAAGAAATTATATAGAGATTATGTTGCTGCATGTACCCAGAACCAAAGGCAAGGGCTACTACCCTGCAAACACCACTGATAAACCTTCAGGAAAAATTCCTCCCCTATGAAAGCAAATTCAGAAAGTTAGGGGAAATGACTATTATACTAGATGCAAGTATATCAACCTAAGAACACAGGGAAGCAGAAAAAAGCAAGGAAACATAACACTTGCAAAGGATTACAATAATCCTGCAGTAACAGATCCCAATCAAAAAATTCACAAAATCCCAAAAAAAGAATTCAAAATTATGATACTAAAGGAGCAAAGTGGGATATAACAGAATCCCAAAATCAATATAAAGAAATCAGAAAAATAATTAAAATATGAATGAGAAATTTACCAAAGGGAGAGGTATCGTAAAAAAGAATCAAACAGAAATTCTATAACTGAAGAATTCATTAAATGAAATTAAAATTACACTAAAAACCTTCAAGAGTAGACTAGATTAAGCAGAAGACAAAACATCAGAACTTGAAAACAGTTACTTTGAAACAATCTAGTCAGACAAAACATTTTTTAAAGAATAGAAAAGAATGAACAAAGCTTTTGTGATATAGGAAACACTATAAATCAATCATATGAATTATCAGTATCCCCAAAGGCAAAGAGAGAACAAAAGCATCATTTGAAAACCTATTTAAAAAAATAATAGATAAAAACTTCTCAAGCCTAGCAAAAGATTTTAGGCATCCAGACACAGGAGGCCTAGAAATCCCCAAACAGGTAGAATGTAAAAAGGTCTTCTCTACAGTACATTTTGGTCAAACTATATCAAGTCAATGACAGAAAAAATTTTAAAAACATCAAAATATTTAATCACTTATAAAGGAGTCCCTATCAGACTAAAAGTAGACTTCTCAGATGAAATCTTACAGACCAGGAGGAAATGGGATGATATAGTCAAAGTGCTGAAAGAAAGCAACTGCCACCCATGGATTTTATATCTAGCAAATCATCCTTCATAAATAAAGGATGAATAAAATCTTTCCCAGATATCAAATGCTGAGGGAATTCATTGCTATTAAACCAGTCTTACAAGAAATGCTCAAGGGAGTCCTAAATCTAGAGCAAAAGAATGATAGTTACCATCATGAAAACATAAGAAAATGAAAATTCAGTGGTAAAGCAAACACTCAAATGAGGAAAATAAAAGACTCAAATGATGCAACCACAGAAAATTAGTAAACCACAAGGACAATCAATAAGAGAAAAAGAAACAATAAATATTCAAAAAAAAAAAACCCAGAAAACAACAATATGACAGGAACAAACCTCACCAATAAATAATAACCCTGAACGTAAATGTATCAAATTCTCCAGTTAAAAGATATAGACTGGCTGGATAGATAGAGAAAGATGATCCAACCATATGCTGCCTACAAGAAACACTTTAGTGTAAAGACACATATAGACTGAAATTAAAGAGATGGAAAGAGATATTCCACACAAACAGAAACCAAAAAAGAGCAGCAATAGCTATATTTATATTAGATAAAACAGACTTTAAGTCAAAACAGTTTGAAAAAGACAGTCATTATATAAGTAATTATGAAAAAAGAAAGTCATTATGTAATAATAAAAGGATCAATGCAGCAAAAGAATATAATAATTTTAAACATATATACATCCTATACTGGAACACCCAGATTCATAAAGCAAATATTACTAGGCCTAAGGAAAGAAATAGACACTAACACAATAATAGTGGCAGACTTCAACACACTACTCTCAGCATTTCACAGGTCATATAGATAGAAAATTAAGAAATTTTGGATTTAAACTAGATTTTAGACCAAATTGACCTAACAGATATTTCCAAAATATTTTATCCAACAACTGCAGAAGTCTTAACAAATTTTCAAAAATCAAAGTCATATCAAGTATCTGCTCAGACAATAATGGAATAAAACTAGAAATCAATGCCAAGAGGAACTTTGGAAACTATAAAAGTACGTGGAAATTAAGCAACGTGCTTTGAGACAAATGAAAAGCCACCCATGCTCATGGATCAGGAGAACATCATTAAAATGACCATATTACCCAAAGCAATCTACAGATGCAGTACAACTTCTATAAAAATACTGACATCATTTTTCACACAAAAAGAAAAATACCTAAGATGTATATGGAACAAAAAAATAGCCTGAATAGCCAAAGCAATACTTAGCAAAAAAGGACTATATTAAACTAAAAAGCTCTGCACAGCAAAAGAAACAATCAACAGAATTAAAAGACAATGTCTTGAATGGGAGAAGATACTTGCAAAGTACTCAACTGACAGAAGACTAATATCTAGAATATACAATGAACTCAGACATCTCAAGAGAAAATAAAAGAAAGAAAAGAAATAAATGCCATTAAAAATGGGCAAAGGACGTGAATTGACATTTCTCAAAAGGAGACATACAAATGGCCAAGAAGTAAATTTTCAAAATATTTAAATCATGAAACATCATGGAAATGCATGTCAAGATCACAATGAGATATTATCTCACCCCAGTTGGAATGGCTATTATTAAAAAGACAAAAAATAACAAATGAGGATGTGGATGCAAAGAAAGGGAAACTTATACACTGTGCGAATGTCAATTAATACAATCACTATGGAAAACAGTATGGACAGTTTTCAAAAAAACTAAAATTAGAAATACCATAAGATCTAGCAATCCCACTACTGGGTATCTACCCAAAGGAAACAAAATCAGTATTTCTAAAAGATACCTTTGATCCCTGACAGGTCTTATAAAAGTTCTTTTAAAAACTAAAAAATTAAAATAATTTTTTAGAAAGGATACTCGCACTTATATGTTTATGGCAGCACTATTCACTAAAACTAAGATATAGAATCAACTTTAGTGCCTGTCAACAGATAAACAGCAAAGAGAGTATGGTATATATACACACAATGAAATACTATTTGGCCACAAATTAAGAATCAAATTATGTCATTTGCAGCAACATGAATGGAACTGGAAATCATGACGTGAAATAAACCAGGTAGAGAAAGACAAATATTACATGTTCTCACTTATTTATGAGAAATAAACCCTTGAACCTGTAGACACAATACATACAAGAGAAGGGGGTTAGTGGCAGATAGAGAGAGGCTGGTTATGGATACAAACATACAGTTAGTTAGAATAAATAAGTTCTAATGTTTGATTGCGGACTAGAGTGAATATACTTAGCCACAATATTATATATATTTCAAAGTAACCAGAAGAAAGGACTTGAAATGTTACCAACACATAAACACTTAAGTTGATGAATACCCCAAATACTCTGACTTGATCATAACTTAGTCTATGCATGTAACAAACACTCACATCCAGCCCATAAATATGCAAATTAGTATATATTACTAAAAGGGAAAAATAATTTATCTGCCTTGCTACTTACCCCTCTTTCTCCATTGTTTTCTTCTACTGATACATTGTACATATAGAAAATACAATGGCTAAAAAATTATATTTGTCATGTTTTTTCTTAAAACCTACAGTAACAGCGTATACTTTTGCCATAATGGCAAAAAAATAAGAGAAATAAATCTGATTTGCCAAAAAAAAAAGAGAGCCCTTATACTACTAATGAGTTAAAGGCTCTGTTTTCCTTGAATACTATTTGTCTTTGTTATTTTGCTGATTGTTGAAATATGACCCACCACCAGCATTTCCTTTGCTTAATTCTGCTCATTGCTAACTATATCTAAGTTAATTAGACTTACAAACATAATGCTTGATTATACTTATATTTTCATTTTGGTTTTCCTTACAAAGCTTTAAAGTTTTCCCTTTATCTTTTAATTTATTTGAAAAGGATTTGAAAAGCTGTTAATCTCAGACTTTTTTGTCAGATTCTATTACAGTTTATTACATCTGACATTACATTCTATTAAACTTTCTGGAAGGTCCCCTTTGTAAACTAAGTAGTATGTAAATGGAGCTTTTCTCCTGTAGTTTATAGTAAATCTGAGATGTGAAAAAGGTAGAATCAGGACATATGTTACAATGAATAGGAAAAGAATTTCAACACATCTTTACTGAGACACTTTTACAAATCTAGGACTGAATCTATTAATCCATTTTCCTTTTCAAGGAAGAGAGAAATGTAAGATGAAACAAACAAGAGATCCTCAATGAAAAATTAAATCAGCAATGAGTAGAAATTGAAACCACCTTGATTTGACTTTACATGATAAATATACTTAGTTCATTCAAAATATAGAGTGATTTGTTTTCACAAATCACTTCAGTAAGCAGTGAATTTCTCTTCCTGTCACCAAGATACCTTCATGTTACCTGCAGGCAAGCACTTACTTTCTGATTCAGGATATCAAAGGGTTTTATAGAAACTGTTGCTACAAAGAAGATAACTTTGAAAAGAGCTGCATAATCACATATGGGCTAATCTTTATGCATGAAGAACATTATGTCAGATGGGGGATCATCAGTGATCATCAAGGCATGTTAGATACAGAGATAATAACTTAAAGGCTTGAAGTAACTTGCCTGGGGCTTTGCCAAGCCTAAAGGACAAGTTACTGATTCCCTTGCTTGGCCTTTAATTTTTGATAATTTATTTTCTGCTTCAGAGACTGCTTTGTACTTAAAAAGTCAAGGATAAAAAGAACAATTAATGAGTGAATCAGCACAGGAGAAATGTAAGTAACCTGCACAGGAGAAATGAGTGAGACAAATTTGCTTTTAATTTTGGCCCATGCCAAAATTCTAATAGAATCAAGTTTATAAATGTGATTCAAAGACCTTAGCAATGTGTCATGATGGTGATAGTTCCATAGGACAAAGAACTCGTGTGTTCATAGAGTTCCTGTCATTGAAATCAGCCTTTTCTAGATTGCTGGAAAAAACTGGCATTTTGACTTGCATGAATTGAACCACCTATTCTGTCAAGTAAGAATGAAAATTAACTGATTCACTTACAATAAAATTCAACTTATACATTTGTGGGTGAAAGCTTTTGGTAGTGGAGCAGCCATGCAGGGAACTCAGATATAAATGTAAAGAGTCATTTATTTTTCCTATTTGAAGCTTGTAACTTCAAATCATTGCAACAGTATTTAGAATCTTCTGTTTGAAGAGAAGCATAGTACTTTAAAACAGACAAAACTACATACTCTAATAAAAGCAAAATGGTTTTTGGATATAACATTCTCCAAGCTGAGAGCAGACACAGATAAATCACATGATCTAAACATGTACTTGGGAGGAGGTTTCCCAAAGGAATGAAGAGTGGTCATGAAATAAACTGTAAAGAAAATGAGCACAGAGGAAGATGTATCTTGACTACTTTGGACCGGAAATAAAAGATGCAGTGATGTAAACATTATGGTTCATAACTCAATCTCTCTGGCAAGGGTGATGTATCTCTGTGTCATGCAGGCCTCACATTCTGTAGTTATATGAAAATGACATCAGATAAAAGCCCTGTACCATATTAAAGAGAATATGTATCACTTTTATTGAAACTAAAATAGTCCAGTAATATTTATAAGACAATTATTTTAAAATGTACTTACTTGTTTCAACAAATGATTCTAGGAAAATTGGATATCTGACAATAAACAAAAGAGTAAAAATTAAGTATATGGACTTAAATGCAAAATATATAAACTATAAATCGTCTCAAAATATATAAAAGAAAAACTTCAGGATGTAGCTCTAGGCAAAGTGTTCTTAGTTTTGACACCAAAAGCACAATCTATAAAAGAACACATTGATAAACTGGACCTCACCAAAATTAAAAACTTTTGCTCTGTGAACATGAAATGATGAAAAGACAAGCTGGAAACACAGAGAAAATATTTGCAAACCATATATCTGGCAAAGGACTAGTATTTATAGTTTAAAGCTCTCAAAATTCAACATTAAGAAAACAATCCAATTAGAATGTTGGAAAAAGATATGATAGACATTTCACTAAGTATGATATGCAGGAGGCAAATAAGGCACATGAAAAAAAAGTTCCATGTCATTAACCATTCGGAAAATGTAAATTAAAACCACAGTAAGATATTTCTATATACGTATCAAAACAACTAAAATAAAAAATGATGACATCACCAAATACTATCAAGAATACAAAGAAACTGAACCACTCACATATTGTTGGTAGGAACATAAAATGGTTCAGCGACTCGGGGAAAAAACCTTGTATGACAGTTAATTTTAGGTGTCAACTTGACTGGATTAAGAGATCCCTAGACAGCTGGTAAAGCATTATTTCTGGGTCAGTCTGTGAGTGTGTTTCTAGAAAAGACTGCTATATTGAGTCAATGGACTGAGTAGAAGAGATCCGCTGTTAAGGTGGGCAGGTATCACCCAAGCAGTTTGGGGCCCACATGGAACAAACAAGAGGAAAATGTGAATTTGCTTTCTTTCTTCTGAAGCTGGGACGCCCTTCTTCTTTGTCCCATGGACATCGAAAATCTAGATCTGTTTTCTGACCTCTGGACTCCAGGACTTATGCCAGCACCACCCCCTCTAGGTTCTCAGGTTTTCAACCTCAGACCAAGAGTTACGGCGTCAACTTCTCCAGTTCTGAGGCCTTCAAATTTAGAGACGTGGCCCTGGCTTCCCTGCTTCTCTAGCTTGCAGACAGCCTATCTTGGGACTTCTCAGCCTCCATAATCACATGGGCCAATTTCCTGAATAACACTTCTCTCATCTCTCTTATCTCTGTAAGAGACACACACTCTTATCTCTAAAAGAGGCCTGTTGGTCGTGTCTCTGGAGAACCTCTGTGTCAGGCCAGGTCTCACCAGCACAGGCCTCGGTAACAACTGTTTCAACACTGAGTAGTTAAGTTCAGTATTAAAAGCTGATGGAGCCAATGCCCTTATACAAATGCTGGAATGTAACAAAAGCCCACCAAGAGTTTTGCCCAGGCCTTTCCTCCCCAGACCTCCACAGACAAGTTTATTGGGGTCTGAAGGAACTCCCTAAACCTCCATGATTTAGCAAGAGACAAGATAAGGGTAATCACCCCAGCACCTGGACCCATTTCAATTAAGTAAATTTACTGAAGATTCAGAGGAAGGTATTCAGGACTCAGATCTTAGCTACAGATTAGAAGTTAACCACTCACATCTTCTGAGGAATGCACACTTACACATAAACATGTATCTTAGAGGGTACATAAGCTCTGAAAAACTTTGTAATTTTGAGTTGGTCTTTCCCAGTTTATCTGCATCTTGTTACTGGGCCGTGAGAATAAGCAGCACAGTCCTCAGTTTGGTCTGGAAATACCCCAATTAACACAGTTTCGAGGTTTCTTATAAAATTAGACATTAAATTACTATATAAGCTAAAGAAAATTTGTTTCATACAATAAGCTGAAGTATTCAGAGTAGCTTTATTTGTAATAGCCAAAAACTGTAAATAACCCAGATGTCCTTCAGCAGGTAAATACTTAAACTGTGATACATTCACACTATGCAATATTAAATCACAATAAAAATGAATAAATCATTGAATTGTTGATAAAGTCATCAACATGAATGAATCTCCTGTGAAAAAGGTCAATTACAAAAGTTTACATACTATATGATTACATTTATATAAGATTTTTTTAAATGACAGAACTTTAGAAACAGAGAGAAGATTTGTGGTTGCCCAAGATTAGGAATGAGGAAAGGATAAGAGGGAGATGAATGTGTTTATAAAAGGCTAACATGCAGGATTTTTGTGGTATGAGAATTGTTCGGTATCTTGACTGTGGTGGCAAATACATGAACTTAAATAATAAAATCACACAGAATATAAAACATACATCCATGCACATAAGTACAAGTAAAGCTGAGGACTGGTGGATTGTATGAAAGTCAATATACTTGTAATATTATACTATAATTTTGCAAAATGTTACCACGGGGAAAAACTGGGCTAAGTGCACAAATGATTCTCTGTAATATCTCATTAAACTGCATGTGAATATACAATTATCTCAATCAAAACTAAAATTTCAATTATAAAAAATGTAAAAGTGATCAAGAACATGTGATCTAGAGTTAGCTCACTGGAGGCAAATCATGGTTTTACTAGCCATGTTATTTTGTCTTTCAATTTCTCTGACAGTAAATAGATCAGTAACAATATTGCCAACCTCATAAGATTGCTGTTAGAATTAAATGAGATAATTCACATAAAGAGCTTTGCATGTTAGATGGTGACTAGTGAGCAATAAATAAAAAATTCTAAGATTACTATGATTATTTTGTCATTAAAATAATTATTAATACATAAAGCATCCTAGGAGGGGGACAGATAAAAAACAGCCTGATATCTTAAAATCAAACTTTAGGTCATGTCTGTTTACCATCTGATTGCAGAAGATCTCTTTTGGGGCATGACGTTACCAAATATTAAGGGTCTTGTTGAACAGTATTTGTGCCTGCTAGTTCACATAATGTCTTTTTTCCTCCTGTACCAGAATCAGCCTCCATGGAGACATTTTTTTTTAAACTTTACAGCAAACATACCATAGCAGATCAACACCCACTCTCAACCCAAGTCCCATACAGCCACTAATTACCCTTTACTTTAAATGATCAATGTCAGCCCTCCTGCTTTCCACAACTGCAGCATTAAGTAAGAATAGGGAGCAAATAATTGTATATATTTCATATTTCTTTATTTCTGCCACTGATTCATCTATTTTATTCAGAATTTAATTTCAACAGTTTTTTATCATATATAGCTCTATATGTATTTAAGTCATATTGCATCTATTTGATTCCCTAGAAAGTATAATTTTACAAAGGTTTCTTGATAAATTTTCCAAAAAACTCATTTCTTCATGATCTCATTTCTATGTTATCAAGATCTCTGAAAATAATGAGATATAAAGAAATAATATTTAACAGCTATAGGAAATAAAATATGAGATTGGACTTACTTAAGAATTATGTTTGGTATTCAGTGAGGGACTATACTTTTCATTGTTAAGGAGAAAAAAGATAAACAATGTAATGTTGCTGCTGTTCACCAATATTTAAAGCTGACAACGTAAGTGAGAAAGTGATAGCCATGACTATGGGCATCTCAGATATAGCCAAGTACTGCAACACACTAGCCTCTTGAGAGTATAGACCACGAAGGGCTCAGTTTCAAATCTGAGAAACATTTCTTACGGCCACAATATGATATAAATGTACTGACATCTCTGGGGAAAAAAAGCAGAGCAATACCTTACAGATTTGGAATTTAGTCAAAAAGACATAATTCTAAAACAGAATGTTTCAAGTAAATTTTAAAATCAGCAGAAAAAGTATCCTAATTGAAAATTTTAAGATTTCTTTCTGTTTTCCCTACTCACATTCATTTTATTTAGCCCCAGTACTTTTAACAGGATAAGGCTATTGTACCTTATAAGGGCACAATCTGGAGTTCCTTTCACAAGTCTTATTTAAAGGCTGAGAAGTCCCAGGTTAGACTTCCAGCATGGTCAAGTTCTTGATGAGGGCTTTATTCCTGGTTTACAGATAGTCATCTTCTTACTGTGTTCTCACATGGTGGAGAGCAGAGGGAGGAAACAAGCTCTCAAGTCTTTTCTTATAAGGACACAATCTGATTATGACAGCTCCATCCTCAAGACTTAATAATCTCCCAAAGGCCCCAACTAACACACTAAGGAAATTATATTTTCTTTGCCAATACTTACTCATCTAAATTTAGTGTACAAAATTAGACTTTAATGCCGAAGGAAATGAAACATTTCAAAAGTTCAACTATTAAAATTGCAAAAAAAATGTCTCATTGCAACAGTTGCAATGGCAATAAACTGAAACTTAGACATAAAAATGGGGATTTTAAATAAATTTTGCTTTTTTTTAAAAAAAAAAAAGCAAAAGGATTTCCCTAAACTACACACAAACACACACACACACACACTCACATATACACACACATATTGTTTAATGAAGAGCTACGATTAGGTGGTGTAGGTAAATGGAAAGAGACTCTAGGCAACAGGACATTTTGAATGAGAAACTAGATCTAGAAATTGTGTTGCTGAGCAAGAACAGTTTCTCTTCCACCTGGAAGTGAGAATGACAAGAGTTGGCCACTGATCACCCCCAACACCTGCTTTTTTTTTTTTTTTTTAGATAGAGTCTTCATCTATTACTGAGGCTGGAGTGCAGTGGCACCATCTCAGCTCACTGCAACCTCTACCTCCTGGGTTCACACAATTCTTGTGTCTCAGCCACCTGGGTAGCTGAGATCACAGGCATGCACCACCATGCCCAGCTAATTTTTGTATTTTTAGTAGAGACGGGGTTTCCCCATGTTGGCCAGGATGGTCTCCATCTCTTGATCTCATGATCTGCCCGCCTCGGCCTCCCAAAGTGCTGGGATTGCAGGCATGAGCCACCACGCCCAGCCAATTTTTGTATTTTTAGTAGAGACAGGGTATTACCATGTTAGCCAGGCTGATCTCAAATTCCTGACCTCAAGTGACTCACCCACCTAGGCCTCCTAAAGTGCTAGGATTATAGGTGTGAGCCACCGTGCCCAGCCCCCGTTGATCCTTTGTCTATCAAGCAAAGACTCCTGAACCACAGCAATGGACAGACTGCCTGTCCTCTCCTATGAGTTTCAATGCTAATCTTATAGTACCATACACTCCTTGTGTATCTCAAGAACAACTGAACCTCAATCATTAACTTTGTAACTTTCTTTCTCACACTGCTTTGTACTTTTGTTAATCTGATCCAATTCCCCTTATCACCCTCTGACTTAATCTGTTAGGGCTGCTATAACAATTACCATAGACTGGGATGCTAAAACCAAGATATGTACTTCTTATAGTTTCAGAATCTGAGAAGTCTCAGGTCAGGCTGCCAGCATGGTCAAGTTCTTGGTAAGGGCTTTCATCCTGGTTTACAGATAGCCATCTTCTCACTGAATTCTCACATGGTGAAGAACAGAGAGAGGAAGAAAGCTCCCTTGGGTCTCTTTCTTATAAGGGCACAATTTGATTATGTGGGCTCCCCTCTCAACACTTAATTACCTACCAAAGGCTCCATATTCAAACTTGGAATATTAGGGCTACAACATACAAATTTTTAGAGGAAATAAACATTCGGTCCATAGCAACCTTCCACTCAGCTCTTAAACATTTATGTTGTAAGTATATTCCTTTGGTCCAACTCCTTCTTAGAATGTTCTTCTCCCTTTGACTCAAATTAAAAATGACTGTTCCTGTGTCATATAAATTTTCAAAAATAGTACTTTTCTAATTATCTACACAGCAACTCATCTTCCAGTCCTCTCAAATGGAGGTGATGATGGTTGTTTTCCTTATTTAGGCTTACATGAGTACTTACTTTTTAAATAACCTTAAAAGAGTATCAAAAGTTAATGTGTTTATATTAATCTATATAATCATTTAATTGAAGTGATTGAAAAAGTTTGAGTATAAAACTAAATCATGTGAAATTTTTAGTTTCAATAGAATACTTTGGCTTTATTGGATTTTTAAAAATCTGTTAGTGTCTGTTTTGTTAACCAAAAATAAAATTCTAAGTCCTCCCAACCATCTAAATGGACTTCCTCCTAGGCCAGAGCACTCTACAATTTAACCTGAAAGACTGGATCAGGCCATTACAGGAAGTTGGAGTCAGACATGGCTCAATATATCCTCTGGCGTTAACATCAACACAGACCTTAAGTCTGACAAAAAACATTTACAATATATTCTCTCTGAAGCCTGTTACCTGAAGCCTTCATCTGCATAGTAAGAATTTTGATCTCCACAGTCTCTCATCTTACCCCATGTTTCCTTTCTATTGAGCCCACGTCTTTAGATTAACGCAACAAATTATCAACCAGAAAAATTTTAAATCGGCCCCTGGAGGCGGGGGCTCACTGACTCAGGTTTTGGAAACAGTAGCCAATCTGGTAAAGGATTCAAAAATCAATGGATCCAGAGAAAGGTTGAAAAAACCCTTCTCATTGGATGAGACTATGAATGGGGAGGGAATAATTCAGAGGTAATAGCTCTAGCTACCCCAGCCTGGAGTGGCACCCCGTCTGGGTCCCCTTCCATGGCATGGAAGCTGTTCTTTCACTCTGCCTAATAAACTGCACTACGGCACACTCTTTGGGTCCAGGAGTTTTATCTGAGTTGTAACACTGCAACACCGAGGCCCCCTTTCCCATTCTTCAGGCTTAGAGAGGCCAAGAACGTGCAGCTGATCTGGTTACAAAACCAAACTGTGCCCCAACTACCTTGGGCACATGTTCTCAGGACCTCCTGAAGGCTGTGTCATAGGTCATGGTCACTTACATTTGGCTCAGAAAAAATTTTCAAATATTTTACAGAGTTTGATTCATTGACAATAATTTGGTGGTCAATTGGTGCCTCGGAGAAGACTTGGGACCCTGAAGAAGTTGTCCAAACTTGGAGCTAAGGTAACAGCAGGGGCCCATTGAAAGCCACCCTAACTTTGATCTTCTCCTCTGGTGGAAATGGTGAGTCCTCCTGACCCCCAAACCTCCCTTTGATGATGGTCTTTGATTTTATTCTGAGCTAGTTTTGTTTTTGTTTGTTTGTTTGTTTTGCCTCCTAAGCAGTTGTTGTTTAGGATCCTCATTCTAGTTCAAAGATGCATTCTAAAGGGTCTTCTCCATTTCTTTATCTCCCAATACTAATCTCAGTTTGGCTTGTGTGTGCATTTGCATGAGAAATTCAGCTGTCATTTTCATAAATAAATGAGAGACTGAGTTTTCTAAGCTCCGAAGAGAAACGGCATTTTGCTCTTCCCAGCTGAAAGTTACCCCTAAGTGACCAGGGGCCGAGTAGGAGTGTGTAGGGGGTTGACCCCCACATTGATGCAGCAGCCTTACAGGGAGCCCCCAACAAAATTAGTTTAAAATGGCTTGCCCAGGAAGCACATATAGGAGCTGGTCACTCTGTGCTTTGAGCCCTAGGGGAGGTGCTTAGACCTCTGGAAAGAGAAACTGAGACATGCAATAGGGCAGGAAAGACTCAGTGGTGACACATTGTGGAATCCTATCCACAACCAGCATACCACAGTCTCTCAATTGATCTCCACAATTTAGTGTCCCAGCACACTAAAACCCTAGGCCATACCTCAGTTCTTCCCTCAAAAAAAGTGGGAAACACTAAGAATGAGGAGAAAAAAGTGAGAATAACCCTCTTTAGGGGACTCTGTTGGTTTTATAGCACCTCTACTTGCAAGTGTTTGTATAAAATAGACATTTTATGGTCTTTGTGCACATTTACATCAAGGCAAAGGAGTCTTAAGGTCAACCTGCAACTACAGAATTCCTAAATCCTCTTTTTCTCTATTTTATTTTCTGCCTGCTTCAAATCTGTTGTTACTTTTCTACTGAGACAAAAACCACTATTTTAATCTGGTTGTTGTTTTTTTAATTTTTTTTCAAGCCTATGAATTTATATTAATATCTCATGGCTAGAGTTCTGAAGTAAAAGCTATAGTGTGTGTGTGTGTGTGTGTGTGTGTATTTAAAAGGTATTTATGTTTGTTGTCCCTCCTATGACCTTTTTCTTCAGAAAGTTTTTCTTAAATAGTTTCTAACAGCCTGAGATTCCTTAAAGAAAACAGAGAGGCTGGACATGGTGGCTCATGCCTGTAATCCTGGTTCTTTGGGAAGCCAAGGCGGGTAGATCATGAGGTCAAGAGATCGAGACCACCCTGGCCAAAATGGTGAAACCCCATCTCTACTAAAAAATACAAAAATTAGCTGGGCCTGGTGGCACGCACCTAGTCCCAGATACTCAGGAGGCTGAGGCAGGACAATTGCTTGAACCCAGGAGGCGGAGGTTGCAGTGAGCCGAGATTGCGCCACTGCACTCCACCCTGGTGCCTGGAGACAGAGCAAGACTTCGTCTCAAAAAAAAAAAAAAGAGAGAGAAGGCACCAGACTCTTTTTTGGGGAGAAATGTCTTTTTGTTTATGGAATCCCCAGAGAAAACAGACAAGTTTTCTCTCCGATTTTAACCTGCTTACTTTTGTATTGTGTTGTCTGATTTTTTACACTTGGATGTTTAAAATAAAGAGTATAGCATAGACACTTACAGAAATGTCTTCATTAAAAAAAAACGGAGCGGGGGGCACTATAAAAGCATGGTCTAGCCTCATAATTCTGTTTGGAGACCCAGGACACAGTATGGGTTCTATTATAGTTTTCTAAATTTTATGTTTAACTTGGCAATTACATCCATTTTAACTTCCCTCCAGCTGACTTTCTCTCTGTAAATTTTGAGATGTAAATTTTGCTATGCGATTTTTCACCTAAGAGTTGTTTCCTTTAATATGCAAATTTAGGGCTATAAAGCTGACAACTGCCTAGGGTAATGAAACAGGTTATGAAGAATTTAGAAGTCTAAAATAGAAAATAAAAAAAAAGTTTTATGAACCTACAAGAGGTACTTCTATCAGCATGCCTAATAGGTCTATGTATTTATACATTGTGTACATAATGTTTCACTACTAAATATATATTAAAAAGCTCTAATTAATTGGCTTAAAGAAAAAATAAAAGTGCTTAAATCAAATACTTCATTAGAAAAAAGACTCAGTCAAATGCTTTTCAAGTTCACATGACTTAATATCTTTAATAAATAAGCTGGCTTTAAAATTGATCTTTCTATTCTATATAAGGTAAAATAATATTAGAAATGTATTAAGAATTGTTAGCATTTATGTTTGCATTTATTGATCAATCAATGGTTTCATACTTATCCCTGCAGAATACTAAAGGTGTCAAAATTTGCCCTAAGGCTTATAAAACTATAGTCTCAGCCCAAAACAGAATGATCTTTGCTGGTGTAATTTTTAATAAATAAAACATTTAATATTGTTGGTTTAATGAAAACAGCTAAATCCCAAGTTATTGGTAACAAATAATACTTATACTTAACCATAAGTCTCTTTGACTATAACTCTTTGGGTTATAAAAATGGTTAACAGGGAATTAACTTTCATAAATAATCTAGGTAAACTATTAAATGAATTAATCAAGTAAATGTAATAAAACAAATTCTTGTTGTTGGAAATAGGCTTGTAATGTTGTGAAAACTCCACACTAAGACAATGGATCACTCAGCAAGGCTAGTTAACTTCCTGCAGGAAGGGTGCAACTCACCAGCAGTCTTGCCATGTGAGCACACCTGAACAAAGGATACAGGGACATTTGTAACTTTCATAACCTGATGCAATCACCCTACTGCTGTGTTCAGTTTCCATTGGCTGGAACAGGACCTTATATTCTATGCTTGATCCAATTGGCTAAAAACTTGAAAATTTTCTAAACAAGTAATGGCAGGGGAGAACAAAGGAAAAGAGGAAGTAACTTGAGGAATGCTTACAGAAGTGGTAACATTTCCAAATAAGGAAAGGGAATAAGCTAGGACCTAAGACTTGCCTGGACTCGTCCAGGCATGTCAGGGCAAATATCTAGGTTAAAGTGTAAGAACTAAGAACACAGGATGCACTTATTTCTTTATTATGACTAACAGCTACTTTAAGATTATTAGCAAAAGCTTTAAAGTAAATTAACCTTTAAAGAAACTATTATTTATTCATAAGAAACTTCGCAGAGGAAACTTTTATTATTTTCTACACCTGTAAACAAATGTGCCATATAATTTGGAGTCTAAGGTTATATTAATAGATACTATTTAAATGTCTTGTTAATTTCCAATTTAAAAATTATTTAAGAAACTTTTTTATTAAATATGTTCTTATTGAAAGGTAAATATTTTTGTATAACTTAAAAGTTATTTAGAGGTTATACATAAAACAAGTTAAAAAGAACCAGGAAATAAAAGAGAGATAAAGTTATAGATATAAAGAGATATTTTTGGTAACGAAGGTTAAAAAGAAAATGATTTTATATGAGAATTTTGTACAATGATTTTTTTGTCCTAAAATAAGATGACTGGTTCTTCAAGAAAGAGGAATATTTAGGACAAAACAGAAAGTCCAAGCATGTCATGGATTGTCTATGTAAGTCATAATAAGGTTGGTAAAAGAGGAATTTAAAAAAAAAGGTAGTATAATTCAGTTGGCTATAATTAAAAGAAATTATCATAGACTTTCTAGAGATGTGTCTTTGATATTAAAGATACACTAATGCAAAATGACAGAATTGGTTAAAACAAGTTCTCATTAAAAATATTGAGTTACCATTGCTCTCCATTTGCTTGGCACATATACACCATAGAATATTATGCAGCCATCAAAAACGATGAGTTTGTGTCCTTTGTAGGGACATGGATGAACCTGGAAACCATCATTCTCAGCAAACTGACACAAGAACACAAAATCAAACACCGCATGTTCTCACTCATAGGCGGGTGTTGAACAATGAGAACACACGGACACAGGGAGGGGAGCACTATACGCTGGGGTATGTTGGGGGAAAATAGGGGAGGGACAGTGGTGGGGGAGGGACAGTAGGGGGTGGGGAGTTGAGGGGAGATAGCATGGGGACAAATACCAGATATAGGTGAAGGGGAGGAAGGCAACAAACTACACTGCCACGTGTGTACCTATGCAACAATATTGTATGTTCTTCACTTGTACCCCAAAACCTAAAATGCAATTAAAAAAAAAAAAGAGAAAAAAAAAAAAAAAGAAACTAACTCAGAACTGCACTACTTCATGGAATCTGAACAACTGGCCCCTGAATGTTGACTGGATAAACAATGAAATGAAGGTAGAAATAAAGATGTTCTTCAAAACCAAGGAGAATGAAGACGCAATGTACCAGAATCTGTGGGACACATTTAAAGCAGTGTCTAGAGGAGAATTTATAGCAACAAATGCCCACATAAGAAGTAAGGCAAGATCTAAAATCAACACCCTATCATCAAAATTGAAAGAGCTAGAGGAGCAAAATCAAAAAAACTCAAAAGCTAGCAGAAGACAAAAAATAACTAAGATCAGAGCAGAACTGAAGGAGATAGAGACACAAAAAACCCTTCAAAAACTCAATAAATCCAGGAGCTGGTTTTATAAAAAGTTCAGCAAAATTAATGAAAAAGAAAAGAAAGAAGAATCAAATAGATGCAATAAAAAACAGTAAAGGGGATGTCACCACCAATTCCACAGAAATACAAACTACCATCAGAGATTACTATAAACAACTCTATGCACATAAACCAGTAAACCTGGAAGAAATGGATAAATTCCTGGACACTTGCACCCTCCCAATCCTAAACCAGGAAGAAGTCAAATCCCTGAATAGACCAATAACAAGGGCTGAAGTTGAGGCAGCAATTAATACCCTACCAACCAAAAAAACCTCAGGTCCAGATGGGTTCACAGCTGAATTCTACCAGACATACTAAGAGGAGATGGTACCAATCCTTCTGAAACTATTCCAGACAATCCAAAAAGAGGGAATTCTTCCCAAATCATTTTATGAGATCAGTATCATCCTGATACCAAAACCTGGCAGAGACTCAAATAAAAAAAGAAAACTTCAGACCAATATCCATGATGAACATAGATGCAAAAATCTTCAATAAAATACTGGCAAACTGATTGTAACAGCACATCAAAAATCTTATCTATCACAATCATGTAGGCTTCATCCTGGGAATGCAAGGGTGGTTCAACATATGCAAGTCTATAAAGGTAATCCACCACATAAACAGAACCAAAGACAAAAACCACCTGATTATCTCAATAGATGCAGAGAAGACCTTAGACAAAATTCAACAGCCCTTTATGCTAAAAACTCTCAATAAACTAGGTGTCAGGAGAATGTATCACAAAATAATGAAAGTTATTTATGACAAACCCACTGCCAATATCATACTGAATGAGTGAAAACAAGAAGCATTCCCTTTGAAATCTGGCACTAGACAAGGATGCCCTCTCTCAACACTCCTATTCAATATAATATTGGAAGTTCTAGCCAGAGCAATCAGGCAAGAAAAAGAAATGAAGGGTACTCAATTAGGAAAGGAGGAAGTCAAATTGTCTCTATTTGCAGACTACATGATTGTATATTTAGAAGACCCTTTCATCTGAGCCCAAAATCTCCTGAAACTGATAAGCAACTTCAGCAAAGACTCAGGATACAAAATCAATGTGCAGAAATCACAAGCATTCCTATATACCAATAACAGACTTAAAGAGAGCCAAATCAAGAATGAACTGCCATTCACAATTGCTACAAAGAGAATAAAATACCTAGGGATACAACTAACAAAGGATGTAAAGGACCTCTTCAAGGAGAACTACAAACCACTGTTCAACGAAATAAGAGAGGACACAAACAGATGGAAAAACATTCCATGATCTTGGTTAGGAAGAATCAATACTGTGAAAATGGCCATACTGCCCAAAGTAATTTGTAGATTCAATGTTATCCACATCAAGCTTCCTGTGACCCTTTTCATAGATTTGGAAAAAAAAACATCTTAAATTTCACATGGAACCAAAAGAGAGCCTGCATAGCCAAGTCAATTCTACGCAAAAAGAACAAAGCTGGAGGCATCGTGCTACCTGACTTCAAACTATACTACAAGGCTACAGTAATCAAAACAGCATGGTACTAGTACCAAAACAGAGCTATAGACCAATGGAACAGAACAGAGGCCTCGGAGGCAACAGCACACATCTACAACCATCTGATCTTTGACAAACCTGACAAAAACAAGCAATGAGGAAAGGAGTCCCTGTTTAATAAATGGTGTTGCGAAAACTGGCTAGCCATGTGCAGAAAGCAGAAACTGGACCCCTTCCTGACACCTTACACTAAAATTAACTCCAGATGGATTAAAGACTTAAACATAAGACCTAACACCATAAAAACTCTAGAAGAAAACCTAGGCAAAACCATTCAGGACATAGGCATAGGCAAGGACTTCATGACTAAAACGCCAAAAGCATTGGCAACAAAAGCCAAAATAAACAAATGGGATCTAATTAAACTCCAGAGTTTCTGCACAGCAAAAGAAACAATCATTAGAGTGAACTGGCAACCAAGAGAATGGGAATAAATTTTTACAATCTACCCATCTGACAAAGGGCTAATATCCAGAACCTACAAAGAATTAAAACAGATTTACAAGATAAAAACAAGCCCATTCAAAAGTGGCAAAGGATATGAACAGACACTTTCCAAAAGAAGACATACATGAGGCCAACAAACATATGAAAAAATGCTCATCATCACTGGTCATTAGAGAAATGCAGATGAAAACCACATTGAGATACCATCTCACGCCAGTTAGAATGGCAATAATTTAAAAATCCGGAGACAACAGATGCTGGAGAGAATGTGGAGAAATAGGAACACTTTTACACTGTTGGTGGGAGTGTGAATTAGTTCAACCATTGTGGAAGACAGTGTGGCGATTCCTCAAGAACCTAGAAATAAAAATTCCATTTGACCCAGTAATCCCATTACTGGGTATATATCCAAAGGATTATAAATCATTCTATTATAATGACACATGCACACATATGTTCATTGTGGCACTGTTTACAATAGCAAAGACCTGGAACCAACCCAAATGCCCATCGATGATAGACTGGACAAAGAAAATGTGGCACATATACACCATGGAATACTATATAGCCATAAAAAAAGATTAGTTTGTGTCCTTTGTAGGGACATGGATTAATCTGGAAACCATCATTCTCAGCAAACTGACACAAGAAGAGAACATCAAACACCACATGTCCTCACTCATAGGCAGGTGTTGAATAATGAGAATACATGGACACAGAGAGGGAAGCACCACACATTGAGGTCTGTTGAGGGGGACTAGGGGAGGGACAGCGTGGGTTAGGGAGTTGAGGAGGGATAACATGGGGAGAAATGCCGGATATAGGTGAAGGGGATGGAGGCAGCAAACCACATGGCCATGTATGTACCTATGCAACAATCCATCATGTTCTTCACATGTACCTCAGAACGTAAAGTGTAATAAAATATAAAAAAGAAAGTAAAGGACTAAGAGAATGGCTACTCCGTAGACAGAGCAGCCCCCCCATGACCTGTATCTTGTGATAGTTGCCGATTTTTATGGTTATTTTTTGATGATATGCTAAACAGAAGGTGGATTATTCATGTCTCCCCTTTTAGACCATATAGGGTGACTTCCTGGCATTGCCATAGCATTTGTAAACTGTCGTGGAGCTGGTGGGAGTATAGCAGTCAGGATGACCAGAGGTCATTCTCCTCACCATCTTGGTCTTGGTGATTTTGGCTGGCTTCTTTACTGAGACCTGTTTTATCAACAAGGTCTTTATGACTTGTATCTTTTTTTTTTTTTTTTTTTTTTTTTTTTTTTTTGTGAGAAGGAGTCTCACTCTATCACCCAGGCTGGAGTGCAGTGGTCCCATCTTGGCTCACTACAACCTCCACCTCCTGGGTTCAAGCAATTCTCATGTCTCAGCCTCCCAAGTAGCCGGGATTATAGACACAAGCTACCACGCCTGGCTAATTTTTTTATTTTTAATAGAGTCGGGGTTTTGTCGTGTTGACTAAACTGATCTCGAACTCCTGACCTCAGGTGATCCGCCAGCCTCAGCCTCCCAAACTGCTGGGATTATAGGCGTCAGCCACCGTGCTCAGCCGTGACCTGTATCGTGTGCTGACCTCCTATCTCATCCTGTGACTTAGGATGCCTAACCATCTGGGAACGCAGCCCAGTAGGTTTCAGCCTCATTTTACCCAGCCCCTATTAAAGATAGAGTTGCTCTGGTTCACACACCATTGACATAATCAGGCACCTAGCCCTGCCATTTTTTACCTCTAAGTATTCCTCACATCTATCCTGTCTCTCTGTGTATAATGATAGCCCCCTACAATTTCCACACCTAGCCCAGAGGCATTCTTCTAAAATGCAAAGCTGACCACACTACCCTTTCAATCAGAAAGCTTCAGTGGTTTCCATGCCCTTAGGACAGGGTGCAAACTCCTTGGCATAGTGCAAAATCCCTTCTGTGACTTAACTTCTGCCTCCGTTTACAGCCTTATCTCACTGTGCATGTGATTTTTCACCGTTTATGAACCCCAGGCTATCTTTATTCACACTAACCCTTCCACTTGCAATGTTCTTGACTTCTTATCATTGGGACATCTCCTATTCATCTGAAACATTGTTTGGGACCAGTTTTCCAGCTACACAGAAGAAACAGTGATGTTTTTGTTGGAGGCCTTTGAACCAGAGCGACTCCATCTTGAGTGAGGGCTAGGAAACTGAGGCTGGAACTTGCCGGGCTGTATTCCCAGGAATTTACGTATTCCTAGCCTCGGGATGTTTGTGGTTAAGGAAATGGATTGATAATATTTACTAAACAGACCCAGACTCAGGAATGTCCTGATAATCTTGATAACAGAAGTGATACCAGAAAGGGGTCCCAATGCAGACCCCAAGAAAGGGTTCTTGGATCTCGTCCAAGAAGGAAGTCACGGCAAGTCCACAGAGCAAAGTGAAAGCAAGTTTATTAAGAAAGTGAAGGAATAAGAGAATGGCTACTCCATAGAGCAGCTCTGAGGGCTGCTGGTTGCCCATTTTTATGGCTATTTCCTGATGATATGCTAAACAAGGGGTGGATTATTCGTGCCTCCCCTTTTTAGACCATATAGGATAACTTCATGTTGCCATGGCATTTGCAAACTATCATGGCACTGGTGGGTGTGTAGCAATGAGGATGACCAGAGGCCACTCTCCATCTTGGTTTTGCTGGGTTTTGGCTGGCTTCTTTACTTCAAGCTGTTTTATCAGCAAGGTCTTTATCACCTGTATCTTGTGCCGACCTTCTGTCTCATTCCATGACTTAGAATGCCTAAACCATCTGGGAATGCAGCGTAATAAGTCACTGCCTTATTTTACCCAGCCCCTATTCAAGATGGAGTTGCTCTGGTTCACACGCCTCTGACAGAAGCATTTCTAATTTTGCTTTGAAGATAATAATATTGATTCTTGCAAAATATAGTAATTAAGATAACGCTTTATCACAAACCCTTGCAGTAGAGCACATCTCCCTGTTACTTTGTTGTTGTAATCCTATACATAGGCATTGTACCTCGGGTGGCCACGTGCCTCCTTTTACTTGCAGGAACACCCTACTCTGTTGATGAAGTAGCTATCCTTTCACTCTTTTACTTTGGTGGGGGGCTGTGGAGTCTTGCTCTGTCACCTAGGCTGGAGTGCAGTGGCGTGATCTCAGCTCACTGCAATCTCCGTCTTCTGGGTTCAGGCAATTCTCCTACCTCAGCCTCCAGAGCAGCCGAGCTGCTGGGATTACAGGGGCCCACCACCACACCAAACTGATTTTTTTTTTAATTAGTAGAGACGGGGTTTCACCACATTGGCCAGGCTAATCTCGAACTCCTGACCTGGGGTAATCTGCCTGCTGCCTCGGCCTTCCAAAGTGCCGGGACTACAGGTGTGAGCCACCACGCCCAGCCTCTTTTACTTCTTAATAAACTTACTTTCGCTTTGCACTGTGGACTCACCCCAAATTCTTTCTTGCGCAAGATCCAAGAACTCTCTCTTGGGGTCTGGATCAGGACCCTTTTCCAGTAATGTTTTTACCAAATCTATGTCCTTTCCTCCTGGACACTCAATCTGATTGTATTTTCCAACCTGTCTTATACTTAGATATGGCCGTGTAAGACTTCTGGTCAGTGGAATGCAAGAGGAAGCCTTTAGAGTTCCCAGTGACTCTCTTTTCTCTTTCCTCTTGGTGATGAAGAGTCAGACTATAAAATATTTGAAAGGATTTATTCTGAGTCACATATGAGTGACCAGTGACCCGTGGCACAGCCCTCAGGTGATCCCAAGAACACCTGCCCAAGGTGGTCAGGCCACAACTTGGTTTTGTACATTTTTAGGATGCATAAGGCGTGAATCAATACATGTGAGATATATATTGGTTCAGTCCAGAAAGCGGGGACAACTAGAAATGCTGGGGATAATGAGGTAGAAGTTGGTGCTTCCAAGTCGTAGGTAGATTCAAAGATTTTCTGATTGGCAATTGGTTGAAAATGTTATTATTTATAGAAAGGAATGTCTGTACTGGGTGGCGTGACTCAAGTCTGTCCTCTCAGCACTTTGGGAGGCCAAGATGGGCAGATCACTTGAGGTCAGGAGTCAGAAACCAGCCTGGGCAACATGGGGAAACCCTGTCTCTCCTGAAAATATGAAACTTGGCTGGGCGTGGTGGCTCATGCCTACAGTCCCAGCTACTCAGGAGCCTGAGACGGGAGAATCCCTGGAACCCAGGAGGCAGAGGTTGCAATGAACTGAGATAGCGCCAGTGCACTCCAGCCTAGATAACAGAGTGAGACTCTGTCTCAAAGAAAGGAAGGGAGGGAAGGAAGGGAGGAAGAGAAGGAAGAGGAGGGCAGGAAGGAGGGAGGGAAGAAGGAAGGAAGGAGGGAGGGAGAGGGAAAGAAGGAAAGAGGGAGGGAGGGAGAGGGAAGGAAGGAAGGAGGGAGGGAGGGAGAGGGAAGGAAGGAAGGAGGGAGGGAGGGAGAGAGAGAGGAAGGGAGGGAAGCTCGCTCTCCAGGTATCAGGCTTCAGAAAGAATAGACTGTAAATGTTCTTACCAGACTTAGCGTCTGTTCCATCAGTAATTGCAAAAGGGAGAAAGCTATAATGAGGCGTGTCCTGCTCCCACTTCTCATCGTGGCCTGAACTTGATTTTCAGGTTAACTTGGCCCTTGGCTGAGAGGAAGGGTTCCTTCAGATGGTTGAGGGCCCTAAGAATTTTATTTTTGGTTTGCACTCTGTTCATTAAGTGGAAATGAGGGTTCAGAAAATGGCAGAGCCCTAGGATGGGAGAAACTTGGGTTCTCAAATAGCAGCTTGGGACAGACACCCTCTGTCATCTGAGATCTGGTGTGATCTTTGTGAAGAAAAAACAAATACACACACACACACACACACACATACAGATACATACATGCATGAATTTTTCTACTGTGTTACAGCCACTGAGATTTGGAGATTTATTTATTACAGCAGCTAACCACACCTAAATAGTACATGCCACTGGGCCTGATTAATTTTAATTCAATTTAATTCAGCAACTAATTTTTAAATATCTAAATGCCAGACGTGGGGCTAGGTAGCAAAACTACGGCACAGCATAGCATAAATACATTTCCCATACACATGGAGCTTTCAGGCTGCGGATGTGTCGTGCTGTCTCTGGGATCTCCCAGTATTCTGTGCTTTTTCTGCCTTATGATAGACACCCTTTATCACTGTGCATTTGTTTGTTCATCTACCCCTATGAAAATTTGAGCTGCTTGAGAGTAGGTAACATGTCTTAATTGCATTGCTAGCCCCATTATGCCTGAGACACAGTAAATGTCTAATGAATAAATGCACCACCTGCTCTTCTCACGTTGAGCCGCCTCAGCCCTGGTCAGTGGGGAAGGTCCCTGCTACGTGCTCTTTTGGTACACTGTGGTTTACTGATTCCTTTCAGCACAATACAGCGTTCTCTTCACCAGCAAGACAGATTCATGGAATCCTAAGGGAAATTTTATGCCTCACTCAATGACTCCCCACTCCAATGAGAAAATAAAATATTTGGCAATTTTCTCCATTGTCCTCCCACTTTCCTCCGGATTGAGCTGCAGTTTGCAGTGTTCCTCCTGCTCAGAAATGATGAATGCCCTTTAAACCAGCACAGTGTTATTTGCAAATGAACTTAAAGAGGAACAAAATTGCATGGGGCCGAAGCAGGCTCCGGCAACAGCTTGGAAAAACACGTTCTTCAAGGTACCAGGCAAAAGGAATTTATCCAATTTAATTTTCAGGTAGGTCTATAAAATTAATAAGTATTCTGACTGAAAAGCATAATTAAACCAACAGTGAATGTAAATGAGGAAGGGAGGTATCGTGCTATGACTGGAATATTGTTTTGCAACCGAATGGCCCATACCAAGAAAACAAATTATTAATGCAGCCTTATTTCTTGAGAATATTCTGAGAACCAGGGAAGCTCTCGCTGTTCTGCACAATCATCTTCTTGTGAATGTATAAGCGAAGAGAAGCAGGCTCAGCTGGAACAAGTGGTAGTTTTTACAGCACTGAAGTCCAGAAGTAACTGCCATTTTTCACATCCAGAAGGAGGCTGTTTGAATAAAACCCAATCCCACCTTCCACCCTGTGTCAGACACTGTTGGTTGTCTACCAAACAGCTAGTCCTCCTGTCTAACAGAATCTCAATCTCGTTTGAGGGAGGGCGGGGACAGGGTGCAATATGCAAGCTCTAGAATGAGAATCATGACCCAGCTGAGCCATTCATAGCACTCCTATTTCCCTTTGCTGGATATCTAATTTTCCAACTCCCCCTGCAGCTAGGAATGGCCGTGTAGGACTATCTAACTAGTGAAACAGGAGCAGCTATCCGCTGCAGATCTGTGCAAAATATTTCCTTCCTAATAAAAGGAGAAAGAAATGAATGTCTCCCACTTCTTAATGCCCTGACTTTCCCTCCTCACCTTCTCCTTCCTGTCTTTGAATATAGTCGTGATGCCTGGAGCAACAGCAGCCGCCGTGCTACTATGAGACAATGAGCATGAGTATTAAAAGCCCATATGCTAAAAATGCAAGTCCATATTGGAATGGAACTGAGTCTTTAGGTACAAAATCAAGTTGCTGAACTAGCCTTGGAGTGTCTGCCTCTAGTCTTCTTGTTAGTAAGATAAGAGATTGTTTAGACTACCATTGATTACAAATCTATCACTTACGGCCACACGTAATCCTAACTAAATAGCATCCCCAAATTCAATGTGTCGGTAGCATCTCTGGCCACCATCCCCTCCTCACCAACTTCTGCTGCTGCCCAGTTTAGACCTCCGCATTCACTGTTCTCCACTCCTTTTCCATGCGTGGTACACTTTCCATACAGATGTTAGCATCTCAGGTCTAAATGACAGTTATACACGCTTCAGTAGAGATCTGTCTGGCAGGCTGTCTTATAGTCAGAGACTACATCTTCTTCCTTGGGTATCCCTATATAAATTCTTGCTACAGCCTTCTAACCAGTCTCCCTGCCTCCAGTCTCACCCAGACCATCTGCATAGCAGCCTGGGTGAGACAATATTCCTTCCAATTTGGACATCTGACAAATGTCCATTTATTCATTAGGATCCTTTATGGTCAGAATCAATCACCACCTCCTTTGAGAATCCATCTTAGTATTCCTAGGCAAAGATCATTGTTTTGTTCTCCTTTTCCATACATAGTACTCTTTGCATACAGATTTTAGAGTTCCTTCCTTCCTCTACTCCTATTTCCTTCCCTCCCTCCCTCCCTTCCTCCCTCCCTTTCTTCCTTCCTTCCTTCCTTCTCCTCCCTTCCTCCCTCCCTCCATTTCTCCGTCTCTCCTTCCCTTCCTCTCTCCTTCCTTCCTTAAACATGTATTAAATTATCTCTGTGTACCAGAAAGCATATCAGATCTAAATTACAGTTATACATGCTTCAGTAGAGATCTGTCTGGCAGCTATCTTATAGTCAGAGACTACATCTTCTTCCTTTTGTAGCCCTAACACCTAACACAGAATCTGGTGTCTCATACGAACTCCGTAAATATTTATGGGATAAATCCAACCTTTTAGACATAAGAGATAAAGTGATGAACAAGACAGAGTGGTCTCTGCCCTCATGGCCCAAACATTGCAAGCTGGGGAAACTCAGTAAACAAATCATCATGGGTGCATACGTGCTTAGAAAGGGTGAGAAATGCTACAGAGGAAAATTAAAAGTTGCTATGAAGAGCACAATGTGTGGATCTAATTTAGGTTGTGGAAGGGGGAGTCCAACTAGGGCTCTTTGAGGAAGTCACTTATGTTGAGACTTTCAGGGCTACAATGTGGGAAGGAACTGGACATTTCTGAAGAGCTAGAAAGAGTCCCTGCAGCTCCTCCTAGCTCTTCAGCAATGCCCAATTCCTCCCCACGTTGGGAAGGAATGCCAAAGTGAGGAAGAGGAGGGTGGGTAGAGGATGAGGCAGGTGAGAAGGGGCCAGACCTTGGAAGGTGCAGAAGACCAGGCAAAGACATTTAAAAATATATAATAAAGTTAATTATTTATGTTAAAGTTGTTCACTTGTGTCACAAATTATGCATGTTTTAATTAAACTTAATCAAATAATTTCCATATAGAAAAAAACATTGTTCATCAGATTATCAAGTCAATATCTTCCCAGCATTGATGAATAATATACGTGTAGCTTATCTTGTTGGTAGACTCTATCAAAACTGAGTCATACAACATTGTGGTTATTCATTAAATTCAACTTTAAAATAATAATAATGAAAGGCAAGTCTTAAACTAATTCTTATTATATTTTACTGTGGTAAAAACACTATGACATCTGCTCTCTTTACATATTTTTAAGTGTACATGTTTAAGTCAGTGCATTCTTGTTGGCTGTAAGTACAATGTTGAAGGGCAGAACTCTAGAACGTATTCCTCTGGCGTAATTGAGACTTCATGCCTGTTGAGCAGCAACTCTCCACTACCTCCTCCCCCAAGCCCCTGGCAACCGCAATTCCACTTTCTGATTCTTTGAGTCTGACTCCTTTAGTTACCTCATATAAGTAGGATACTGCAGTTATCTGTCCTTCTGTGAGTGGCTTATTTCATTTAGCATAATGTCCTGCAAGTTCATTCATTGTTTCATATTGCAAGATTTTTATTTTTATTTTTTGAGAAAGGATCTCACTGTTGCCTAGGGTGGAGTGCAGTGGCATGATTTTGGCTCACTGCAACCTTAACCTCCTGGGTTCAAGCGATTCTCCCACTTTAGACTCCTGAGTACCTGAGACTACAGGTACATGCCATGAGGCACAGCTAATTTTTGTATTTTTTGTAAAGACAGAGTTTTGCTATGTTGCCCAAGGTGGTCTTGAAATCCTGTGCTCAGGCAATCCAGCTACCTCAAGTGCTGGGATTACAGGCATGTGCTACCGTGCCTAGCTGATTGCCTTCGTTTTTAAGGCTGAATGATACTCCAGTGATTGTATATGCCACGTTTTCCTTAGCCATTCATCCTTAGGTAGACATTTAGGTAATTTTCACATGAGAACAATTATTTGTAAAAAAGGAATTCTGACATGTAAAAATACTTCCATGTCTTTTAAGTGAAGTTAACTCATTTAATCTTTTATCATTTTTAAAAATTTATTTATTTATTTGCAATAGGATCTTGCTATGTTGTCCAGACTAGACTTGAACTCTTGAGCTCAAGCAATCCTCCCACGTTCGCTGGCACAATGGGCACATACCACTGTGCCCAATTTTGGAGAAAGATTTTTTATGTTTATCCCAAGTGCTAAATGTTTTAAGAAGGTGGAGGTGACAATGATTTATGTCTTTATGT